>OX371223.1:227860078-227985078 GCA_947310385.1 Nephrotoma appendiculata
TATCGCGTTTTGAAATATCGCGTTTCGAGCGGATCCGTTTTAGAACATGTTGCTAGCTTAGAACCTTCCTGTACTTAATTTATGATTAAGATGTATGTATGTCCCGAGTGAACACTGACGTATTTGTCTAATAAATATCTAGTTGTAAGGACTACTATTGACATGCTTTACGTCTACATGTCATTAGTCATTCTTACAACTAAACATTTACTAAACAAATACATCCCGTGTCCACTCGGGTGTATGATAAAATAAATTAGAAAATTATAAGTTTTTTTAAGCTTTGCTAATATACGAGAGATTTTGACAAGAGTTGACAAATATAGCTAGTATCAAAGCCCTAAATTTATTTAAAACTTATTTCTTTTATAAAGAATTGATTTACGGAACTTTTTTTAAAATTATTAACAATTTCATATATGATATCAATTTTCTTTTCTAAAATGCGCCCCACGTTTTTAGTTGCAGAAAATTGGTGCTAGTTTTAAGTATAAATGCCCAGATAATTCTATATGCCCAGAAAAAAAATTATTTTCTTCTTTTTAGTGCATTAGAAAAACGTGGTATTTTAAAAAGTTTTTTTTATATATTTTATTTCACTCTTTTTAGTTGTATGAATTTTTAATCTTAGCATAGCCTTAACTACCTGTGGAGCTTGCAAGCAAAGATTTTCTGGTTCTTTGCCATCGATGTAATACATATCTTAAAAACAGTCGCAAGAATGAAGCTCCACTTAAGGCTTACTGGAACAATTTAGATCCAGGTGTCATTCATGATGTAATTCAATGTTTGACACAGTCTGAACAGAGACTTTTGTCTCGTATAGTCCCGTTCATTAAAGTCATTAAATTTGATGGCCGCTTTGGTCAGTATGGCTTTAAGAAACATGCTACGCTTTTTGCTCTCGACATTTTCGAGCTTAGCGAGAAGTTCTCTAATATGCTGCCAAGAGCTAGCAATGACGCCGGTATTGTAGTAGTGACTGAGACCCTCGAGAACTTGAATGTCTCACGGGACTACACAATATCCCGAGATCGCATTTATGCCGCACTTCGTTGGCTCATTGCAAATAACCCGCTATATAAAGATGTCACGATCAATCATTTTGCCAGGCATGATCCACAAGACATTATTCGGATCATTCCAGCTGAACAACCACAGCAACAAGAACATGTTATTCATGAATAAGGTAATGACGTAGAAATACGAAATGCGTTGCTCTCGATAGAAATGTTAACATTTCAAGAATTGTTAGAGCTACTTGGAATCAAAGCAATAGCGAAATTTTCCAGTCTGGATACGCTGGTGTTCAGTGCTTTGCAATGGTTCTTGCAAACATTGTAAAAGCTGTTATTATTTCTCCAAGTCAATGGAACACAAACATATTGAATAGCAATATGTATGCGGGAGATGAAATATATGCTTTGATACGACATATGACTGACGAAAATAACGGAAGAGCACATCATATTCCAATAAGTGGATACTTAAATTTGTTGAATTTAGATGTGATTAAAGAAGATTTTCTCATGTATGAGAAATCATTTTCTCTTGATTATGACGATAAAATCTTATATTTACCATTTTATTTTTTTATGTAGGATCCCCTCGCGCCCCTCCACCCGAAAATCATGACACTATGACTAAAGTTGAATCTGATGAATGCTTAAACGTTTCTAATGCCGTACAGTATTTTAATTGATGAGTCTAACGACATTACTGTAACTAAATATTTAGGGTTGGCCATAATTTATTTTTCTCGACGGCATTATAAAATTATTTCTACGTATTTGGAATTAAGCGAGCTGGAATCTTGTGATGCAAATTCGATAGTAGACGCCATAAAGAAAGTTTTATATAATTTCAGTTTATATTTAAAAAATCTTTTGGGAATAGCCACGGATAATGCGGCGATAATGACTAGTATCAACAATGGTGTTCATGCAATTTTGAAACAAGAAGCACTAACTCTTATACATATTAATTCGATGCGCATGCCATTCCATTGTTTTAGCGGTATATCATGCAAGCAAATGTCTTCCGACAGAGTTAGAACAACTATTGAGAGAAACTTATAATTGGTTTGCACATTCTAGTCTCAGAATGCATAAATATAAGGAATTGTACAAATTAATCAAGGATAATGCAAACCCGTTAAATATTCCCAGAATATCAGATACTCGATGGCTTTCGATTGAAAAGGCGATAAAAAGGATTTTGTCGGCGTGGTTAGAGTTAAGTACAATGTTTAATATTGAAAAAAGAGAATGCAAATCCGCGGAAATTTTAAGTCAAATGTTTTCAAATAATGTTTATAAAATATATTTCATTTATTTAGCACCGATTTTAAAAGAAGTTTCAAACGTTAATTAAGCCTTTCAGTCAAAGTCCGCCGATCCTTCAAAATTATTAAACGACATTTTAAATTTACTAAAATTCTTACCCCGGAAAATTGTTTATAACCGTACTTTTGATGTGTTAGAGATGAACGTAACTGATTTCATAGATTGGTCGTCGCAATTGGGATACGCTTTCGAAAATGAAATTAAAATTTTACCGGAGCTAGAACAACACAATGTTAGAAAGAATTGTATAACATTTCTTAAAAATTTAATAATCGAATTGAAGAATAGATTACCAGACAATATCTTACGTTTAAAACAGATGTATATAATTAGCATCGAAAAAGTTTTATCGAGGCACAAAGAGTCGATATTACCCATATTAAAATGTTTTGAGTCCGATCCAGCCATAATAACTGAAATTGAATTTCAGTATAATAACTTAGATACGATAAGGTGGCAATCAATTACAACCACAGAATTGTCAATACAAGTGGATCAATACCGAGATTCTGCTGTTCAAAAACCATTCGGAAATATATCTAAATTTGCTTTAAAACTCTTAACCCTTCCGCATTCTAATGGCGATATCGAGCGTGTATTTAGCCAAATAAATCTATGAATGAAATTAATTCTCACCATTCGATTGACTATTTAAGATATGGACAAAGCTGCAATAATTATACACTACCTTCGGAAGTAATAAAAAAAGTTGGAACACTGGACGCGTACAATAAGGAAGAAATTACTTATTGCTGATTTAATAATGCAAATAGACTAGAATTTCTGTACTAGGCTTTCTAACTGTTTAATTTGCAATGATCTATATTAACATAGTTTGATATGTGACTTAATATTAATTATTTAAAAAATATTAAAAGAATTTTATTTTTGGTTAATTTAATAAATTTTTTACAAATTTTATTTACTTTGTTTATAATTTAATTTAACTGGAAGCTATTGTAATTTTACATATGTACAAAAATTGTAATATAGTACATAAAACTGAAAAAATTAATAAAAAGCCTGAAATTTATAAAATGTATAATTTTTCTAACATGATAAGGTTAGCACTGATTTAGCACTTCTTATAACGGTGTTTAGCATAATTTATAATTTATTTACTCACAAAAAATAATTGTTGGCATCACGGAATGTCGGCTACTTGTACGCAACATCGACTACTCGTAGATAACGTCGATAATTACGAGTAATTCACTCCAGTAGTTAATGGAAGTTTTTATTCCTAAAAAGGTATTTAAAAGTACTTATACTCCGCATCTCACACCAATCTTTTCCCCTAAATTACTGACTAAATTAAACTACTGTTGGTTTGTAATGGGTCCATCTAAGGCTATCAATTTCAACTACCGGTCTTTTCAATATTGGTGAGTCTTCTACCCAATCTGTAAGAAATTTTCGTAGGAAATTCATTAAAAATGAAATGCCTACAAGGCAATTTATGGATCAATTTGTGAAGTCAGTTGGTGAAACTGGATTGTTATTGGATAAACCAACATATTTGCACCGTGTACAGCCGAGAAAGTTGCAGCTGTTGCTCAGAATGTGTCTGAGCATTGAACATTTCACGCAGTTCTTTGATGCGAATTTTCCATAAAGACATCTGTGTAAAGATGTATATAAAGTTCAATTGGTGCAAGAGGCAGCAGCTAGAGCAAAATGGCCATCCGCAACGTTTTCGATTTGCTAATGTGACTGTGGAATGTTTGCAAGAAATTGAGCATTTTTACCGAAAAATCATCTTTTCCGACGAAGCTCATTTCCACCTCGAAGGCTACGTGAACAACGATGCAACTTTCCACACAGCAAATGCAAGAATCGATCTTTTGCACACTGTCTTCGGGATCGAATAATCAGCCATAATGGTGATGTCAATTGACCACCACGCAGCTGCAATTCAACTTTTTTGTGGGAAGCCGATAAGAATAAGTGTTACGCTAACCATGAGACTATCCAAGGCTTGAAAGTACAAATCGAAGTTGCTATTGATGGCAATCGAAAATGTTCTAAAAAATTTAGTTGACATAATGGGGTACTGTAAAGCCAGAGCCATGGAAATCGTTTAAATGAAATTATGTTCCATACTTAATGGAATGTATACTCTTTCTAATGAAACAAACCAATATTCATTTGTCTTTGAATTACAGCCAAATTAAATTACAAACGTTAGATGAGTCGTATTTTAATAGTTGTCACTGATTATTAAATCCCAAATTGCGTACTAATGTATTAGTTTAGCACCATCGATAATAACCATTTCGAGAATTGTAAACCTCAAATTGAATATTATTATTATTATTATTATTTATTTTTTTTGAAGTAAAACTTCTTTAGGCACGCTTGACTTGGGGACTAAGCTGGCAAATGCGTTACGAAAAGTGTAATCGAACGAGGCGAACGAAACAATAGACGCAAAACGAAATCATTTTCCTTTAGTATCAGGATGTGCCATGACAATTCATAAATCCCTAGGTGGAACATTAGTTGATACCATTTTATTTTAATCATTGGTTAAAAAAATGGGATAATAAGAAAATAGGAAAATTGGAAAATTGGTAAATGAAAAATTGGAAAATTGGAAAAATTGGAAAATTGTAAATTTCGAAATTTGCAAAATTGGAAATTTTGAAAATTTGTAAATTGGAAAATTGGAAAATTTTAAAAATGGAAAATTAGAAAATTGGAAAACAGGTAAATGGAAAATTGGAAAATAGGAATATATGAAAATATGAAAATATGAAAATATGAAAATATGAAAATTTGAAAATATGAAAATATGAAAATATGAAAATATGAAAATATGAAAATATGAAAATATGAAAATATGAAAATATGAAAATATGAAAATATGAAAATATGAAAATATGAAAATATGAAAATATGAAAATATGAAAATATGAAAATATGAAAATATGAAAATATGAAAATATGAAAATATGAAAATATGAAAATATGAAAATATGAAAATATGAAAATATGAAAATATGAAAATATGAAAATATGAAAATATGAAAATATGAAAATATGAAAATATGAAAATATGAAAATATGAAAATATGAAAATATGAAAATATGAAAATATGAAAATATGAAAATATGAAAATATGAAAATATGAAAATATGAAAATATGAAAATATGGAAATATGAAAATATGAAAATATGAAAATATGAAAATATGAAAATATGAAAATATGAAAATATGAAAATATGAAAATATGAAAATATGAAAATATGAAAATATGAAAATATGAAAATATGAAAATATGAAAATATGAAAATATGAAAATATGAAAATATGAAAATATGAAAATATGAAAATATGAAAATATGAAAATATGAAAATACGAAAATATGAAAATATGAAAATATGAAAATATGAAAATATGAAAATATGAAAATATGAAAATATGAAAATATGAAAATATGAAAATATGAAAATATGAAAATATGAAAATATGAAAATATGAAAATATGAAAATATGAAAATATGAAAATATGAAAATATGAAAATATGAAAATATGAAAATATGAAAATATGAAAATATGAAAATATGAAAATATGAAAATATGAAAATATGAAAATATGAAAATATGAAAATATGAAAATATGAAAATATGAAAATATGAAAATATGAAAATATGAAAATATGAAAATATGAAAATATGAAAATATGAAAATATGAAAATATGAAAATATGAAAATATGAAAATATGAAAATATGAAAATATGAAAATATGAAAATATGAAAATATGAAAATATGAAAATATGAAAATATGAAAATATGAAAATATGAAAATATGAAAATATGAAAATATGAAAATATGAAAATATGAAAATATGAAAATATGAAAATATGAAAATATGAAAATATGAAAATATGAAAATATGAAAATATGAAAATATGAAAATATGAAAATATGGAAATATGGAAATATGGAAATATGAAAATATGAAAATATGAAAATATGAAAATATGAAAATATGAAAATATGAAAATATGAAAATATGAAAATATGAAAATATGAAAATATGAAAATATGAAAATATGAAAATATGAAAATATGAAAATATGAAAATATGAAAATATGAAAATATGAAAATATGAAAATATGAAAATATGAAAATATGAAAATATGAAAATATGAAAATATGAAAATATGAAAATATGAAATATGAAAATATGAAAATATGAAAATATGAAAATATGAAAATATGAAAATATGAAAATATGAAAATATGAAAATATGAAAATATGAAAATATGAAAATATGAAAATATGAAAATATGAAAATATGAAAATATGAAAATATGAAAATATGAAAATATGAAAATATGAAAATATGAAAATATGAAAATATGAAAATATGAAAATATGAAAATATGAAAATATGAAAATATGAAAATATGAAAATATGAAAATTGGAAAATTTGAAAACTGGTACATTGGAAAATTGGAAAATTGAAAAATTCGAAAATTCGAAAATTGGAAAATTGGACAATTGGAAAATTGGAAAATTGAAAAATTGAAAAATTGAAAAATTGAAAAATTGAAAAATTGAAAAATTGAAAAATTGCAAAATTGCAAAATAGGAAAATAAAAATTATGAAAATAGGAAATTTTGAAAGTTGGTAAATTGGAAAATTGGAAAATTGGAAAATTTGTAAATTGGAAAATTGAAAAACAGGAAAATTGGAAAGTCATAATATAGACTTCTATGTCACTGACTGACTCACTCGAGAACGCACAGGGTGACCAAAATTTTTTTTTTCTATATTATAACATCTATGTCACTCACTAACTTACTCACTCCAGAACGCACAGGGTGACCAAAAAAAATTCGTCCGTGTGATATATTTTATATATGTATTTTTGCTATATTATAGCTCCATTTCACACGAGGTATCGCAGAAACCGATTCTTTCTTCGTTTCTTTCCCCGATTGCCTATGATACAGGTTTTAATGCGACTTAAACATATTTTCGATGAAACCACATGATGTACTGTAGTTATACATAAATGAAATAAAAAATATTTCAAGGCCATTTTTACTATGCGAAGAGATTTCAAAAATGTTTTTTTTGTCCATTTTGTGACACATACATAAACATTGTCTATTACGACTAGTTGGCCTTGAAAAAGTTACCAAGTTTCAAGGTTACCTCTTGTGGCACTCGAGAACGCAAAGGGTGACCAATTTTTTTTCCAATATTATAATTTTTCTATATTATATTATAAATATTAAATATATATTAGAAGTTTTACTTCAGTAGTGTGGTCTAAAGCACACTTAATTTTTTTTTTTTTATTGAATCTTTCAAACATGAAACAGTCATTGTTTTCTTCTTTAATCGCGAAGACGTAGGTATATCTTGTAGGTTTCGCGCCAGCAAATTCGGATACCAGTTTCCCTGCATAGCTGATCCGTATCGTTTTCAATTCATCTTTGACAGTTAGGATGCTAAGGTCCTTATGTATATTTTTGTTTTTTATGAACCAGGGTGCTCCTGTAATCATTCTCAGAATTTTTGACTGTGTTCGTTGGACAATGCCAATAGTATTCGAATTTGAGGTTGATTGCCATAATTGACAACCATACGACCAAATTGGTTTAATCATTGTATTATACAGAAGAAGTTTGTATTCTAGGTCAATAGTTGAATATTTCCCCATCAACCCATGCATTTTATCAATTTTTAATTTGATATGGTCTCGTTTCATTTCAATATGTTTTCGGTAAGTTAACCGTCGATCTAGATGGACGCCTAGATATTTTGCTCCATTTGATTGAGGGATTGGTATTCCGTTCATTATGACAGGCCGACAAGTAAGCTTATTTAAAGTGAATGTTACGTGGGTCGATTTCTCTTCATTGACCTTTATCTTACCATTTCTTGAGCCATATTTCGATATCATAAATATGTTGTTGCAGAATTTCGGAAGCCGTTTCTGGATTTTTATGGCTACATACGATTGCCGTATCATCTGCGAAAGTAGACGTCAGAATTTGCGAAGACGTTGGTAGATCTGAAGTGAAAATTAAATATAACGTTGGGCCAAGCACACTACCTTGAGGTACTCCAACCAGAATGTTTTCCTCGTTCGATTTAGTGGTGTTCTATTTGACATAATATCTGCGATTTGACAAATACGACTTCATAAGTTGGTAAATTTCTGGCAATTTGAGATTTATTTGATGAAGCAGACCCTCGTGCCAAACTTTATCGAATGCTTGGGCAACATCCAAGAATACGGCGGAGCAGTATTTTTTCTCTTCGTATGCTGACCTTATTTTTGTAGCTACTCGGTGAACTTGCTCAATGGTTCCATGCTCGGCTCTGAAACCAAATTGATGACTAGGGGTGATATTTGTAGCTACTCGTGATATTTGTAGCTACTTGTAATTTCCAGCACTCAGGTATATCCCTTTGTCGACCTAGAAAAAAAAATTGGACAATTGAAGTACAAACCACACAAATGTGTGAGTAAAAATACAGAGTATGCAATGACGTTTTTTATAAAAAATTTCGTTTGATTTGAAGTACAACTAACACAATTGTGTGTATAGTTATAGTGGTTTTGTCGGACGAAAATAAGTTAAAAATGTGTGAGTTGGTTCAAAACACATATAACCATAAATTTTTCACATAATTCGTTTGCCTAACCCACACAATTGTGTGGGCAGGCCGGTAAAGGGATATATCCTGATTCGTAAATTGAATTGAATATTTGAGCCAGTCGTCCAAAGGCACACTCAGGCAGTTGTTTAAGCATTTCCCCTGTAATTCGATCATACCCAGGAGCTTTCTTTAACAGAATTTGATGTGCAATAATAAACTTTACCAGTGGTTTTTTTATCTTAAATTTCTTCACAGGTCTAACTGCTATATTTTCTGTTTGAACCACCGATAATCCAAGGTTTGGAGTGAATACACTTTCAAGATGATGAATTTTAAAAATGAATAAATTTTTAGTGTATTGTGTTATACGCCATCTATTAATAACTGGCAAGGACTAAGTTTAAACTAGTTTAGTGAGTAACTTAATCGGAAACATTATTATCTGGCATACACGATAACAGTTTTTAATACTTTGTGCCTGTCGTTAATTATTTTCTCTAAATTTCTGACTAGATAAATTTCTGAAATTGATAGTGAGCTCATACAAGATGTTCAAAGATGACACAAAACACAGCGCGTCTGAAGTTTAACGTAAATTTGTTAAATAAATTAGAACTTATCAATTTAATATCAGAATTAGGAATTGTTGATTAAATTTCCGACTTACTAAATTAATGGTTAGTTCAAACAAGTGATTGATAGATGTCGCTAATGTTCATATACCAAAATGTGACATGTAGTTCTAAACTGCAAACTTAGTTCAGATTTATGAATATTGTGGAGATTGAAAAATTTGAATATATTTGGAAATTTTTATCTTATATCATATAGTTTTCATTGTGACATTTGTGAACGACTTAAATGAACTCACTTTCAACTAAGTTAGTTGGTAATTTATACAAGCAAATCTTTGTCAGACATATAGCATAAATACAAATGTTTAACCACAGACAATCAAATTAGTTTTTTCATTTGAACTAGAAAATGAAAACAAAACAACTTCTGATAACTCCAATGCCATCGTTGTATCTGTGATTTTTTATTAAACTGCGTATACGTATATATGCAAAAAAAAACAAATATTTTTGATTGTATGCGGCTATTTACAGAAAATGAAATCGCAGTTTAAATTTATATGTTTACATAGGATGAAATATCTATTTAAGGTTGTCTCTGGTTTAACATAATAACAATAAAAGTTGTTCGTTTGAAAAAAATAATTAAGGATTGATTCACAGTGCCATTTCTTTAACATTTATATTTTTTTTGTTGGCATTTTCTGACATTTGGTCGAAGTAAAATAAATACAAAACTGAATTGAACTATGAATATTTAGTGAACTGAACTACATATTCACGCATAAATTAAACTAACAGTTCAGTTAAATGTCAAAACATTTATAGAAATAAACAGAATAGAAAGAAAAGAATACTGATCAAATTGAAATGAAATTATGTATCACTTGAAAATTTAGGTATGTGGAAATTTAGATATGTGGAATTATTACTTGTCATTATTCTAAATCACCAAGCCAACAATCCATTTTTGTGTTTATCACCAATTTGTATATAAAGTGTTTTTCAATAAGGACAAAAGAATTTTGTATTTAAATAAAACATAGAACAATTTAGATATTGGGCTGAAATCTATTACAGGTGCATTACATACGTTACAATTAACTATGGAATCCGATCTCGTTCATATGACCATCGCGAGCACATTTGCAGTGATCGATTCTTTAGAGCTAATTTTCCACCACTCCAATTAAAATAACCCCATAAAAAGAAATTCAACGACGTTAGATCGCATGAGCGAGGTGACTATTCGACTGAATCATTTCTCGAGGTTACCGAACTTCCCCTCCAATAGATCAATTATTTGTCCAGCTGTGGGACATGTGACACCATCTTTTTGGAACAACATATCACTGATGTCCAGCCTATACAATTCTGGTCAAAAATAGTATCCTAACGT
This sequence comes from Nephrotoma appendiculata, assembly GCA_947310385.1. Lineage (NCBI taxonomy): Eukaryota > Metazoa > Arthropoda > Insecta > Diptera > Tipulidae > Nephrotoma > Nephrotoma appendiculata. Next base: position 227,871,037 of record OX371223.1, read on the forward strand.
GGCACGAAAGCGAACTCCATTGACATATGCTCCAATCACACCTTCAGCATGAATTCCACACCACACGGTCATTTTTTGTTATTGTAATGGAGTCTCTTGAAGCACATGTGAGGTTGTTGCTGTCCAATAATGCATATTGTGCTTATTGACAAAGCCATTAAGCAAAAAATAAGCTTAATCGCTTAATCGACGAAGAAGAATTTTGGATGAAATTCAGGGTTTTCTTCAAATTTAGCAGAGCTCAATCCGAGAATTTTCGGCGCTTCAAATAATCATAAGCCTCAAGTTCTCGAGTTAATTTGATCTTATAACGGTGTAAGTCAAGATCTTTACTCAAAATTTACCACAATGTGGTTTGAGAGATTTTCAATTCGGAGATTTGGCTCATTTTGAACTGAAACAATTACGGCTACGATAAGTTCGGTACTTCGGTACTTCGACCGGTGTGTTGTCTCTCTGGCACAACAGTGCAGTAACATCCAATACTGAATATTTTGACTCGATATTGATCCATTATTGCCGTACACAGTCTGTCTGGTGGGGCGATTGTAATGATCGATAATTGGAGTACGTGCTCATAAAGTTGCGATCACCGACTCAGAATTGCGCTACTAATTTTTAATAAGCTCCAAACGTTGCTCGTTCGTGAACCTCACCATGATAAAAATGTTGTCTGACGTTTTGACGTTAAGAGACCATGAAAAACGTTCAAGGGTGCGTTCGTATAAAAGCACAAAATTGTTATGTCCGTATTAAACCGATAGTTATTGCACAGACAATCAAAAGTGATACATTAAAACTTCTATACATCGAACGACTAGTTGCCAAAATAATATGTTTGAGTTAGAGAAAATTCAAGTAAAAGAGACGAAAAACCAATTTTACTCGATTATCTATACACTGCGTCAAAAAAGTCTTGGTGAAATAATATCTTTCAAAAAAATAATTTTGCTTCTAATTGTATGAAATTTTGTCTTCTTTTCGATACTGACGTCCATTTTAATTTATTTATTTGCGACTGTTTTGAGTAAAATAAAAATTGTCGAAAAGAAACAAAATATGCTGCTGTTTGAGCCTATAAACGAACGTGGAAATTTCTGTTCGACGACTCCTTGTCGATTTATTGAAGTTTTAGCGAGAAACTTAACCAAAAAATGAGACACATGTATCAGGCGTAATTTTGGTATTGGATTTATTTCAAAAGGTATATTACACCAAGAGCCTTAAAAGCAAGTTCGTTTACCGTCTCAAACAGCTTCATATATTGTTTTTCTTTTGGACAATTTTTTTTTACTCAAAAAAGTCGTAAGAAACCAAATAAAATAAATAGACTCCAATATCGAAAAGAACACAAAATTTCCTTCAATTAAAAGCAAAATTATTTTTTTGGATGGTATTATTTCACCAAGTTGTAAGCGTTCAAATTTGGATATTTTTGCCGAAAAAATTTTCTGTTTCGTTTTTTTTTTTGGCGCGGTGTATAGTATAATTTAACAGTTATATCTATCATTTAACGAAAAAAAACCCAATTCGTTAAAAAAATAATTCATTTATTGCTAATAATTCATTAAGATTTAAGTGGTTTTAGGAAACAAATCTTAAAAAAATATAAAATAATAAAAAATTAATTTCTGTCTTTAATTTTATGACATTACCTGATTAAATAATTATTTAGGGCTACATTAAAAATAAATTTTTTAGCTAATCGCGATGTTCCGGATGGATGAATCGTTAAATTTGCTCTCAACATCTTGTCTCCAAATCATGCTTTTATTTTCCACAGAAGGCTCTATGAGCATCATTCCTTTAGAATATTTTCATAAAGATCGAACTGTGAGCGTAGTTGGATTGTTAATTTCGAGAACTTCCCGATAAAATAAACATTTCACAAAATTTCCAGGCTTTATGATATCAGTGTCGCTGAGTTTAGCTTGGGTATTTTTTTCCTCGAAATCCAAATTTGTGGAATCACTTTCTTCAAGAACACAATTGGAATCATCTGAGTCTAAAAATAATACATTTGTATCGGTTTCACTTTCTGTATTTGATTCGAAATCAATTACTTTCTTAATTTTTTTAAGTCTAGATCCTTTTTCTTCAAAGCTTTTTGTTCCTCTAATTTTCTTGTTTATGCCAACTCTTCAATCCTGCCTTTTTCTAGCGTATTGGTGTAAATTCGTCATTTGTCAGGTCGATTTGATATTTGCTTAAACATTTTTGGGAACGGGTCTTAATGTTTCGGGACTCAAATAAGCAACTGCCATAAATGGCATAAAACATGTTGATCTAAAAACTTTTAATATGTTTTCAGTCGAAAATGCTTCATTAAAAGCTTCGTTAGATAATAGCGCCACGTCATGAATGGTAAATTTTTTCCCAAAATTATTAACCATATTATTATTAAATGCTGCTTTGAGCAAGGTTTTAAATGGCCCAAATACAGATTAATCTATAATGGTTGAAGTCTATGTGAGGTAATGTGGAGGAAATGACAGTAGAATAATCCCATTTTCTCTACAATACATAATGGAATCATAGCTAAAATTCGATGATTGATTGTCCAGAAGTAGGATAGGATTTTGTTTGCTACAGTTAACGTTTATTTTTATGTGTTTTAAAACATCTAAAATCACATCTATGAAAGAATAATTTGAAGTTGCCTATAAAAATTATAAATGCATCAGTTGTGATGTAATATAACAATTTTGTTGGTTTATTTAACGGTCAAAATGCTAACAAAGTTGTTTAAGACGGTGCTGAAATGGTAAAATGTAGCTGCCACACAATTATAATTTGGATAAATTACACATAATTTTGGTTGACTTGAACTATATTTAAATCATAGCGTTATGCCGTAATAAATTGGTTAAAATTGTTAACAACTGTGCTTTTGATTTAAAGAACACAACCATGATTGTATTTGATTCTTAATTATTCCGACCTCTCGCGTACAACATAAATTTAGTTTATAATTCTGGCTGGTTGTATGTAAAAATTTATTATACTAAAACAACTTAATTAAAATCATAAAAATGTCAAATGCAAGCATTTTGATATAAACACACAAAACACAACATGAAAAAATATTTGGAATAAAGCGAAGCCAAAACTTATGAATTATTATTTATTCTAAGTAGTAATCGTACCTACCATAACTGTAGTGTAACGAAAGTATATTATTGTTGTTGGTATGTCAATTTAAGTGGTTTTTACAATAAAATAAAGCAAAAGTCAATACCTTAAAATCAGTTGTTCAGACAATGAATATGATAATCTACCGGTTTAAAAAAAATATGAAAGAACTGAACAACAGTTAACTTCTGGATACATGTCTAGCTAATCACACCAAAATAATTTTCATTTTAACAACATTCTATTTTCCACTTATAGATATACCAGCTGTGATACATAAATGAAAATAACGCCGCCCTCCCCAAACACACACGACTTTTTTAACATTTACAAAATTTATGTCCACATTTGGTATATTTGTTCGGTTTACAATTTTTGTTCATACTTTCTTATCTCTGAATTTCAGATTCTTATTTCCTACAGTACATACATGTTATACACTTATAGATGCGTAACACTACGTATGTATCTGAGGCCGTATATACAAAACGTTAACGAAAATGCTGAAAGATTTTCCTTTCAACAAAACGAAAAGCCAAACCGAAAAGAAGTAATAGAACAAATTTTTTATGTGTTTTTCATTAATCTGTTGTGTGTACGATGTGTGTTGCCGTATATAGGCTCCATATTATCACATGACAAAGTTTTCCAGAAGAAATACAAATATTTTTTGGTTGAAAATGTTTACAACTATTCTGATTTATCGTTTAATACTTTTATTATGTGCGTTGTGTATCAATATCTTGGTGTTCGAATACGGAGAACCAACCAACTAATAATAAGTGAGTGTAAATAGAATTTTGTCATCTATGATAATCAAATTGGTGTGTAACTGCCTTGTTAAGTTCTAATAAACTTGATTCGCTGGTCTAGTAATATGGATAATTCTAATTCTTAATAGTGATAAATTGATTAATTTACCGCATAAACATGATTTATGGGTATGCTGCTTGATTAGACAAATTATTGGGGTACGTACAGGTAGTGATCAAATAAAACTGAAGAAAAAGTTTGGTTATTCTTGAAGGAAAAGAAAAATGTTCTTGTAACAGTGGTTACCGATGCGTTAACGGTCGTTAACCAGCGTACCGATGGTTCTTTCCTATAATGGCAATATTTTAACACTGTTATTGAAATTTACTCTTCAGACGTATTATGTTAAAAAAGCTACCCCTGGATGTGGCACTCTAAATTCGAAATATTTTGAGCCCGTTAGGCTTACATATTTACATATTTTTATTATATATTTACATATTTACATACATATTCACATATTCCATATTTACATACATATTTACATATTTACATATTTACATATTTACATATTTACATATTTACATATTTACATATTTACATATTTACATATTTACATATTTACATATTTACATATTTACATATTTACATATTTACATATTTACATATTTACATATTTACATATTTACATATTTACATATTTACATATTTACATATTTACATATTTACATATTTACATATTTACATATTTACATATTTACATATTTACATATTTACATATTTACATATTTACATATTTACATATTTACATATTTACATATTTACATATTTACATATTTACATATTTACATATTTACATATTTACATATTTACATATTTACATATTTACATATTTACATATTTACATATTTACATATTTACATATTTACATATTTACATATTTACATATTTACATATTTACATATTTACATATTTACATATTTACATATTCACATATTTACATATTTACATATTTACGTATTTACATATTTACATATATACATATTTACATATTTACATATCTACATATTTACATATTTACATATTTACAAATTTACATATTTACGATATCCTACGTGATGAGTTTGTAACTGCGCGTCGTTATTTAGATGAGATATTGGGATGGTACGACAGAGGCGAGGATTTCATCTTAATGCAAGACGAAGCTTCTGCCCTATTTGCTAAGATTGTAACACAATATTTGAAATTAAATGAAATTCGAGTGGCACCATCTTAAGCGACGTATTCGAGGTCGGACCAACCACGAACTAGAGAGTTAAATTTTTTCAAATTCTGTTTTTAAATTTTATTTTTCACAGTTTCATTTAATTTAATGATTCTTATACTGATAAACGCCAATAAAATCCTTGATCCCGTAATTTTTTTGAAGAGTGTATAGCATTTACGAGAAAACGATGACACACAAACGGATTGTAAATTAAATTTCAAACAAAATTTTTTGAAATTATTTGAAAATTTTTACCGGAAGTAACGAGTTTTGATAAAAACAACTTTATTTCACCAAAATTTGGCATCTCTACAGTCCAGGTGGATTGACTATTCGGAATATAACTTCATACTTGAACTTTTTTTACTTGATCGTTGAGAAATTTAGTGGAAATCTGTGTACAAGAAGTGGAAGCTTCAATGAGAGCTTTTTTAATTTTTACAATGATGTTGAAAAGTTTGGCATGTAGAAAGATTAAAGATTAAATTAAATTAAAAGATTTAAATTATTTTAAAGATTAAATATTTAACCAAAAATGATTGACCTTTTACGTAGTAAAATAAAGTATTTATATCAATCAAGAAAAATTATGACCTTGAGATTTTTACAAATTTACCATCCGCTATATCGCCGAAGTAAATAAAACTAGTTTTAAAAAAATCGCGGTGTGTGTGGTGCCGTGCAAACCAAATGTTGTTGGCACTCTATAGCTCAGACGGATTGGATTCTAAATTAAATTTGCGAAATTACCTTTCCAGATCGGTTTTCCAAAATCCAAGCGGAAATGAAGTTTCTTACCTAACACTGGCTTTTAAAAAAAAATCGGCACTGTGCTGTTCAGACAGGCAGCTCTGAACAGAATAGTCAGCTCTGTTTGGGTTGAAACATTATAGGCTTTATCCACAAACTGCTAGATCCGAGTGAATTTTGGTCGATATCGGTCAACCGGAGGTGTATCATTTACGAGAAAAACGATTCGGTTTCTGTTTTCCAAAATTTAACTAGAAATAAGACGATTTTTTACAAAAATTATTTTTGTGCAGAATAAATATTCTTGGTTCCTTACAGCCCGGACAGATTGACTGAACTGTGTGAAACTTCATACTTAAGATTTTTCCGCAAATTGGGAAATCTTTAGCTGACATAGGTCTACCGGAAGTGGCAGGTTCCATAGGAGCTAGCTAAAACAAAAAATTTTTTGATTAAGTTTCAAACAAAATTTGTTCGGATTATTTGTTAAATTTTACCGGAAAGTACAAGTTTTGGTCAAAAAATTTTAGTCACTAAAATTCGGCATCTCTACAGACCAGACGAATTTTTCGGAATCAAACTTCATACTAAAGGTTTTTCCATAAATTGGGAGTTCAATGCGAAATTTAGTACACATATTTGTACTGGAAGTAACAGCTTCCGCAGGAGCTTTTTCAATTTTTTCAGTAACGATTAAATTTTCACATTGTTATGCAAGGGAGTTTTTATTAAAAATCCGGTAGTTCCAATTTACCAACCAAATGGTACAGTGGTTAAAGCTTTGGCATCGGATCCCGATAGGAGCAGGGTGTAAGGGGAAGTTTTATCAACATGATCATTACGATCTGTGATAAAGTTTAACACATCTATGACCCCCTGTCGGGCTGCAAAACTCATAGGCCAACTGGTTTTTACTTGTCGAAGTCATAGGTAGGAGCTATGCAATGTGGGCAATAGGCTGGCATGGAGCTATGCAATGTGCAGATAGTGATTTCATTAAAAAATGTGACGCGAGCAAAAAATGTTAGATATGGCACGAGAAAAATTGCAACAGGCAACCGTGATCCCCAGCAGCAATGAAACAGTAATTCCAATTGAAAACCTTGACGTGATATTTTCTTTAGAATTGGATCCTACAGCGATGGGACCTGATATTTACATTTCGAGCGCCAGCAATAATTCAAATGAGAATATAGTTATGGTTACGGAATTGAACTTTGAAAATATATCAAAGCAGAACTAACTAGAAATGAAAAGTAAAGCTTATGAAGACGATCGAGACTATTTGAGAGATATGACTGATGATTCTAACAGTAGTGAAGACAACTTCATATTACGGATGCAGACAATGAGGAAAATAATTTTTTTTTTTCCCTGAAAATGTAGAAACAGAAGAGACAGATGAAACGGGTGTGGAGTAAAAGGAAAGCTAAATCAGATAATTTGAAACGTAATAAAAATAAAAGCCTTCGCTTTAATGGCAAAGAGTACGTTGGTTTCTGTAAGATAGAAAATAAATACTAACAACAGAAAATAAGAAGTCCTAGAGAGCAAGGTATTTCTTGCAGATCGAACAAGGGCCTCAAGTCAAAATCCGATTTTTTCACACGTTTACACGTAAAATACGACCAGCAATTTTCATTGATTTTTGGGATAAATGTAATTAGGACCAACGAAAAATTTTAATTGCCTCAAATGTTCTATGCCGACCTGCATCCAAAATGATTGTTAAAACGAGCTCTAGACGTTTGAAAACGCTTATAATGGATCTACAAATGACTGGAGATGTGGCGACTCATGAAAATGGACGCTTGTACACTGTGGATCCACTGGCCCATATGTACACATATGTACAAATTTAGACGATTTTCATTTTGATTAAAAAATAGCAAACAAAGAAAAAACTCAACAGTGCCGATGGATCGTTTTGTAGTTGGACATGCATATTTAGGTTAAGTTGTAATATATTTTCATTCCACCACCAAGCTACGGCGCAAGTGGCTTGCGCATGTATTGCTGCGTACGTCAAATACCACAGAATTCGACATCAGCGCCGCCTATGGTATACAAACATAACTATGAATTATGCTCAGAAAGTCAGTTATTCATTACGTATTTTTTTCATTTAATAATATATTGGGGGGCGGGGGTGAGGGTGAAATTTTGTGGCTATATGTTCTGATATGTGAAAAATACAAAATTAAATTAAAAAAATATTTCGTCGAAAAACAAAAAAAAAACTCCTAGAACCCGATTGCAGTACCACCTACTGGGTTCAATTTTGAACCTAAACCATCCAGGGATCCACTCAAATGCACACACAAAATTTCATTAAAATCGGTCAAGCCGTTTAGAAGGAGTTCAGTCACACACTCAAGTACAAAAAATTTTGGAGTAATATGTTTTAATATGCGAAAAATCTTAAAAAATTGAAAAAATAAAATTTTGTCAAAAAATAAAATAATAAAATCCTAGAACGCAACCGCAGGGGCACCTACCATGCCCAATTGTAAATCTTAACTCTCCAGGAATACACTCAAACACACGCAATATTTCATTAAAATCGAGTCGGATAATTATATCTATAAATATTTGGGGGTGGTGGGGATGATGAAATTTTGGGGTTATATGTTATGATATGTGAAAAATACAAAAAATAAAAAAAATATTTGGCCGAAAAACAAAAAAAATCCTAGAACCCGATTGTAGTGCCACCTACCGGGTCTAATTGTGTATATAAACCATCCAGGGACCCACTCAAACACACACATAAAATTTCATTAAAATCGGTCCAGCCGTTTAGGAGGAGATCAATTACATTACACACGTACAGAAGAACTATACAGTGAAATAATTGTCTCAATGTTTTGAAATTTGGAAATTGTTTAATTTTTGTACAAGATTAATAAATAAAATTATTTTGATTGATATATATTAAATTCATAGTTTATTTCATACTTTAAGAATAAAAAAATAAACAATAAATATAAAATCCTTCTGTATTAGGAACTAAACCTCATTGGGACAATATTTTGTTATAAATATTTTAAAGTATCGCAAAGACAAAATTAATTATTTTTTAATATTTGTTACTTCCACCTTTAGCTTTAATGCAGGCTTCTATTCTTTTCGGTAGACTGTTGAAAATATTCTGTAATTCGGATGCCTTAATGTTGTAACACACACTTTCAGTCCTTTCCCACAATTCTTGAAAACTTTTGGGTTCTGTGGTGAAAAGGCTTAACTTTTTTTTAACAATTTTCCAAACATGTTCAATTATGTTTAGGTCTGGTGATTGTGGGGGCCACTCCAGAACAATGACATTATTATTTCCGAACCAGTTCATAGCAGTCCTAGATTTATGCTTGGGGTCATTGTCCTGTTGGAATATAATTTCCTCCTTAGTTGCCCCAAATATCGCCAAACTATCCCAAAACTGGGTTTGTAAAATATTTACATAGCCTTTCGAATCCAGCCGAGATGATATTAAGTGTAACTTTACTAGTTTACAACCTTTCATGCATCCCTATACCATTATATTTATGCCGCCAAACTTTATTGTTTTTTCTAAACACCTTTCTGCTCACTTTTCACTTGGCTGCCACTATACCCAGTGCCTACCATCTGAACCGTATTTATTAATTTTTGCATCATCTGTGATTACGACATTATCCCAATCTTCCAAATTCCAATCACGAAATAGTTTAGCATATTCTAAACGTAGTTTTTTGTGCCGTTCCGTTAAAAGAGGTTTCTTGGTTTTTAGTCTTGCTCTAAATCCCTCCTTGTTCAAACTATTGCGCACAGTTTCAATGCTTCCATGAAATTGTTCAATTTCCACAAGGTATCTGTGAACCTGTACAGTATTGTCCATCTGACCCGATTGAATAATTCTTCGTATGCGTCGGTTTTGTCCAGGGGAAATAAGAGCTTTTCGACCTGATTTAACATTTTCTTTATCAGGTAAATACGACCTTAGCACTCGATTGACACTTGAACGACCGACATCAACCTTCTTTGCAATTTCATGGCGCTGATTTCGCCAAATTCTGATTTGCTGATTTCGAAAATTGAATTTCGTCGATTACAACGCCATCTATCATGAATCAAACAAAATATTTCACTCAAATCATACGTACTTTTAGTCGTAGAATACGTATCTGCAATAAAAAATATGGCTTCCTATCTTAGTTTAAAAGTTACCCCCGCCCCACATACAAAGCGGGGGGTGGGGGACTATTTTTTTTGCACTAATGTATTTTCCCCGCGGTATGGTTAAATTTTGATTATGGATATTTTTTCCGTAGAGTGGCTATTTTTCGAGATATTTGATCGTCTCAGTTTAAAAGAAACACCCGGTATATGTAAAGATAACTTAGCTTAGCCTCGAAAGATGTAAAATGTTATTGGTTTTCTGAAGACCAATGAAACAATCTATGCGCATCAACTTTTACTATTTGTATTATCGACTACCTAAGCAATAATCGTAGCATCGAAGAAAAAAAAAGAGTGAGTCCATTAGTACTCTCAAGGAGATGTGTAAACATGGTGTTTGTATAGTGCGTGTGTACAGTTTGCTTTGAGGGAAGAAGGAATGCAATTTTACTAACCAGAGTTTTTCATTTGTTAATTATCGTTAAATTGGTCTATTACTCTTTCGGTATAATCCTGTATTGGTCTAATACTCTTTCGGTATAAGATACATAATATACTGTCGACTCTAACTTTTCTAATTTTCATTGAAAAACTGCACAATGGTCGTCCCATATCTCGTAGTAGATATATTTCGATCTGAGTTCATGTGCAAATCGAATTCGTCTCGCAGGAAATTTATAAGTGGTTCAGCTTGATGAACAGCAAAATTAATATTGAAATCCCTGCTCATAATCATCGGCAAAAGATGCTAGTCTCCTTGGAGAATTTTTGAAATTCTTTTAGAATATGACGCAAGGACGAAATGTATGAACTTCTTTATGTCTTCGACAGATTTATTCGGCGAGGTGAATACATCTACAGAAAGCATCTGATTCCCATTGATAAGCTGAAGTTCAGCCGTGTATATATCATCAATGGGTTGTGTTGCTACGCTGATACCAGTTGTTTGTCCAAAGATGATTTCCTTATGCGAGGTGACTGTATAAGTTCTACTTGAATTTTTATATATTGCTAATCCGGCAGCGCGCTGACCATCTCGTTTGAACTGAATGCAGCATTCAAAATTACTAATATTAACGTGCTCGGCATTGCGAAGCCACACTGAAAAAATATGCCACATAAATTTAATAAGATAACCATATGGATATAAAAATATGATTTCATATTAGAGATTCTTAGAATTAAATGAAAACTCTTCTTAATTTTACATTTCAATCATATTATTTTAAATAGAGAAAACTACTTATTATTTAAATAGTTTTACTTTTTGAAAAAAAATGATTTCTTATTAACCATTTATCAAAACATGGTTTTCTTATTATATTAATTCAGAAATCCTATTAATAATTTCAGTACTGCGCAATATTTTCATAGTCAATATATTTCCTTATAAATTTAAATAGATTAATCACTTGAGCATCTTGAAGCTATTAATGCCAATATATTAAATTCAGCTAAAAATTATAAATGAACAGACAAATTTAAATTATTGAAGTTTAAAAATTTTGATGGCCCTCCTGTACATTTTAACTTAATAAATAATGGCCTTAAGCTATTACCATTAAAAATATATTGGTAAATGTTGAATTAATATATATAATGATTTTAAATTGTAGTTTTAAAGAAATTTATGTATAAATATCATAAATATATAATAAAAATGTGATCTCTAAATAAATAATAATGAAATACATATTATTCGGTTGTCTGGATATTACGATTTTTTATTTTTACCTCAGAACAGCGATGAAATTAAGAAGAGAACACAACTAGAAATAAACAGATAAGTACAATCAAACTAATAAGATATCCTTTTAATTTGAATAGTTCATCGTTTTAAAATAATAAGAATTCCATTTATGTATAATATGTATAAATAAATGGAATTCTTATTATTTTAAAACGATGTCAAATGAAGTTATCAAAAAGAAATCATTTTACTTTAATGTGGATTTCATATTAAATTTTTAAATATATTTTCCTTTTTTTAATTTTTTTATTAACCGTTTCTTTTCGGATGAAAACTATAAAGAAATCTTCTTGAACTTGTTCGAAATAATGTGACCATTTTTTTGTGTTCAGGTCTCGTGCTTCCCTGAGCATGTGACCTGAGACTCTAGCAGTTCAATGTCAAAAACCAGACGTCATTATTATGTCGTACAAAATTCGCCGTTACATCATGTGCTGTACTTAGCAAATTTGTGGGGAGGCGAGCTAGCTCATTCAGAAGAAATAATCGTCGATAGCCGACGTGATGAACAGCCCTTAGAGACTAGTCATTACTCGTAATAAAGCAACATACATAAGTTGCTGAGTGTGTTTTTTATCGTAAGATGTATACATAATATACTATCTCGTTATATGTACCACCCAGTGATACATGAATTGTGGTGGCACATGCAGGTACGACTGGAAAATGATTACGCTTAATATTAATTGTCTGAATGTTATTTTGATAAACAGTTGACCTTTTTCTAGAAATGGGCACCAAATATCGGTCGATATTTTTTTCTGCGCCCATCCAACTTTAAACCTTTAGGATGGCTTCATTCGATATATATCAGACAGCCCATAGTTCCATTCGGCAGTCCGTCTGTCACGTCAATATTGGTTTTGATCAAGTAATGCTAACCTATGACAAGTGCAAGTTCGTACGGCTAACCATTTGTGTTCACTATGCTCATTTAATGGATTTTTTGACCGAATGGCTGCTATCTAGCAACCCGCTGACCTTCTCTTTTGAACTTAACGCATCATTCAAAACTAGGAATATTAACATGCTCGTCATTGCGTAGCCAGGTCTTGGATAGCAAGAGAATTGAGCATCCCTGCGTGACTGTATCAGTTAGGTCGATGTGATATAATCTGGGACTGTGACAGTTCAATATTAAAAACAAGACGTCATTATAACCTCGTAAAAAATTCCTCATTACAACCTCCGCTCTGCTTAGCGATTATGTGGTGAGGCGTTCTACCTCATTTTGAAGAAGACCCATTGGGTTGCATTTTTACGTTCTTAGAAGCTCTTATAGAGACGGGAGATAAAACAACATACACAAGTTGGTGTTTATCGTAAGAGTATGCTATCTCGTTATAGGTACCACCTTATGATGCATAAAGATGTTTACACATCAAAAAATGTTGATTTATTCCGACGCATGCGGATACTAAAACAGAAATAATGTTTTGGCTAACGCGCTATTAAACTTTTCCATACAGAATGATATTGAAATCATTCAAAAGTATTTAGAACCAGGACACACATAACAATATTGAAATACATTTACCCAGCAACTATTTAGTATTTACTAAAGCCGCGCGCATCAATCGAAAACCATGTAAGGTAGAAAATTTAAGGTACACGTTGTTTTTTAAAACTATTCACTACCGGAACATCTTAGATATTCATCAGAAAGAGTTGTTAGAAGGGCCCACGATCCAGTAGTTACCGACATCAAAGCTTTAAGATATTTCGAAAGTAAAATACAACAATACAAATTATGTTTCGATCACGACTCGTCACGGCAAGTCGCTCCTGCCTGAAAGATTGAAAAAGTTTGATGTTATATTGAATTATGCAACCTTTTTTTACTACGACATGCAAAATAAATAAAAACAAGTTCGATCATTTACAAGATTTAAAATCTGTGATCCCATCAGACTGTCATGCCTTTTACGGACTGTCATGCCTTTTACGATAATCTTGAATTTATTGATTAATTTTTTTTTATGTGCTGATAAAACTTGGAGACTGATGTTAGTCGTAATTTTAGGTATATTATTTTTAAAGATGTGAATGTGATTTCAATACTTTTGTATTATTTAACTGAAAGTTGATTTTGTTGTTTTAGAGTAGATACCATCCTAACATTTTTTTATTTTTATAAATTTGAATTATTGATTTATGTAAATTTGTTATAAATAAAAAAATAAAAGGTGAAATAATTACCATAACAATTAAGTTTATTTATTTGAACAATATATCCTATCTGCATAAAAAATTTGACTCAAACTATCCTAAGTACATTAAAAATGTTACCATCAATAGAATTGACAAAAAATAGTTTATGATACGTTGCATAAGATTATTTATAAAGAATCCTCATTTAAATTTTATGAAAATTTATAATCGTTATCACGGGGCACAGTTTTTTTGTCTCCTGGAGTTGTAGTTTTTGTAGATAGGGGGTTTTGTCACGAAGCGGGCGATATGTAAATATAAATAACAAGGTGATACACATCATGCGTGTTCCGTTACCCATACCGCAATCGGATGAATGCAGAAACAACTTAAAATATAAAGTAAATCCCATGCAGTGAGAAATAGTGCTATAGAGGCTAATCATCGAAGATCTGGCGCAGATTCACAGCCGTACTTTATGATATTCTTCGCCGGACTCACATGCCGTGACAAAAGGTTTTCATTAAGAATTTTGCGAAATTAAACTAACATTTTATCATTTCTCAAATGGACTTTAGTACGCAAAGCATCTACGAGCGTGTATAATATACAGCCCATTGTGCTTTTCAGCTCACTTAAAACCTTAATTCTAAAATTTACAATTCATATGTTTCAGAACGACGACAACTTAAATCCCGATTCATAAGACTAATTGATAAAATAACTTAATTTTATCATCTATTCACTGCAAAATTTTGAAATAATTACCATTTCATAGAATTGTGAATTAATCACAAATGAGAAGAATATTTTGAATAATAATTTCCATTTGTATGTTAATCCAAAGCCAACAACCTAGAATATATACGCAAAAAATAATTATTTGAATTCGAAAATAAATTATTATTATAACTCAATAATCTTTATTTAAAGAAATTATTAATTTCAAAAGCAGGAGGTATTAAAGTGAAACATTTATTTTCCATTCCGTAATTTTTCTTATTTTAATTTATTATATTTTAATATTGCTGTTAATTTAAACTTCACGGAATCGTGTATAAATAAAACAAGACGACGGCAGTGTTTCTTAAGATGTGTGTAAGAGTATAAGTAAGGTACACCCAAAACCAAAAGTCAGACTTTATGAAATTTTCGTTCTGTAAAATATTTTCTATTTAAATAAAATTAGATTAGGTTTTGTCTGTTACTTTAATTAACAAAAATTCGTTTACGCTCGAAAAACATTATTTAATATAACGCAGAATACTGTATAAATCAAACAAACGAAATCAAGAGCACATCAATAAGCACATGGCATTTATGTACTTATACGGTACATAAAACCTCAAAATTTTAATCAACTGTGAAATTATAGCAACGTCATTTTTTGATATAAGTTTAATGATTTTTTGTTGCTGTTTTGACATAATAATAATCATAATAAACTTCAGAACATCAAAAACATTATTTTAATTATTATTCTAAAAATGAAATATGTTGTGTTCATTAAAACGAGAAGAGAATAAGTTGCTTTTTATGTTCGCTTAAAAATAAAAACAAGCACATTAGGTACACAAATATTGTAATGAGTTTTGGATGATTTTTATGTACACGGGATGCATTGCTGCTACTTGAAATATACTAGAGCAAGTACGAGTATAGGTGCACAGAATTATCATCATACTATTGTACGGGAATATGCTACTTTTAATTTGGTTACAATTGCATTATAATTTGTATTTGGAATCATACAGTTAGATAGGCGTCATAAAACTATACATCTAGCTTTGGCACGTAATATTTATGCAGTTGAAATCTATATCCCTCTTCTGACCCACATACACAATTGTGTATGCAAATTTCGATTACGACAAACGAACTCCGATTTAACTAAGATCCGTTAAAATACGGAATACATTACAACCTGTCATTATTTACATACACATTTGTATATGGTGAACTTAAGAGAAGCAAAAAATAATTTTTTTTGAACTCGAGAGGGATATATTTGTAAATAATTTTTGCTACACAGCAAACTATGAGACATAGTATTTTTGGCCTTTACATATTCACTTATTTTTACGATGGTGAAGATTCTCCTAAATCTGCCCTAAAATACAACTGCATACATATAACAAAATATGTGTTTCTTTGGTTGAGAAAAAAATTTAACTAAATAGAAACTTTTTTTTGGATTTAACCTTTGGAAAAAAATCTGTTATTATCGCACGAGTGGTAAACCCTTAACCCAAAATGCAATATAGCTTACGTAAATCTAAAAAAATTGCAATTTCGTTAAATTTTTTCTCAATTTAGATAAAATTCCTTATAAACCAGCATGCTAAGTGACAAAAATAGTGTGATAGTACTAGGTCCTATCTAATAGAAAAATGACTTATTTTTTACAAATTGCGGGTTAAGAGTGTTTAGGACAGACAAATTTATCTTAGAAACCTACATATCGAACTTACAATTTTCTGAGTTTTTCCGGTAATCTCCTATAAACCAACATGCTAGGTGACGTTTATACCTAAATTGAGATGCTCCTAGGTCCTATCTAGTATAAAAATACATACGTCTGTTTTGTTCAAATTGTGGGTTTAACCCTTTTAAGCACACTTTAAAAAAAATAAACAAAATTTTGAAATTAGTTAAAAATCTGGGATCTAACTAATAAAATCAAAGAATACTTGGTTTTTCTTAAATAGTTTTATAGGAAAAAACCATATGTATGAAATTCCATACATTGTGCAATATTTCATTATTTTTATTCATTTAAATTTTGCAAAAAGTAAAACGTCATGTTTTTCTTTAATTTATTTCTTTAAGTTATAATATCACAATTGTTAAATAAAAATAAAATAATATATAAGAAGAAACAAAAATAAGAAAAATTTATTCAGTGGATAAGTTCACCGCAAAATAACAACTGATTTTTTGGTTGAGCTTTACTTAGCATGGAAATCTAGAAAGCAATTCCTGGGCTGGGATGTTGTACCATCACTTTCATTCGAATCAACTTTCGATAGTCGATTCGAAAATATTAAAAGTAGGCATGTTGTAATATTAACGAATGCGATTGAATTACTAGTGTGGCAACTATTTTTCGAACACCAAATGGTAACATCAATTTTATTTTGACGTTTCATTTGTGTACCAAAAAACAGCAAGACAATACGTTTTTGCAATGAAAACTATTTGTTTAATAAAACCTAAAATGAATATTGCTGTAGCAATCTTATTAAGTGGAGGAGATAATGATCCGGCGCAAGAGGAAAGTGAAAATAGTGTTAACTGTTATTTAGAAAGGAGATTTTTGCGCGATCGATATAATTTATGAATTTGTCAAATCAAAAGTAAATTATTTATATTGTATACTAGCTGACCCGGCGAACTTCGTACCGCCTCAAAATCATTAAATGTTATTTAAAGCTATTATAGCTTAATTAAATTGAGTTTTTTATTAAGATAAAATGAATTTCTCTCTCTCTCTCTCTCTCTCTCTCTCTCTCTTTCTCTGGCACTATATCCCATCAAGAGATTTGGCCGCCTTAAATGAGGTTTAATAATCATATTTTCATTTCGGATAATGACTAATAAGTGATTAACTCATTGATCCTAAACCTGTCACTACCAGGAATTGAACCCGAGACCTCCGGGACGGATAAAATGAATACTCCAAATTAATTAAATTCAATCAAAATGAAATATATTTTAATTAAATTGAAATGAATGTAATTCACGTGGCAGCAAGGATTTCGTTTTATTGAATTGATTCGAAATGATTCGCGTAGCATTGTTGCACTACTTTCTTTAAAACTAATTGCTGGGTGGGTTGCAATAGGGTCGATTCCCTTTAGCAAAGCATCTTGTGATATACCACATTTTTTGTTTTATTGTCAGGTGCGAGAACGAACAAAGCGGATGGTTTGCCGACACGTAAACATGCTACGTACAATTGGCCGTGAAAGAAACATTCATTTTCTAGATTCAGGCCACAAACACTCAAGGATTTGAGGAAATTCGTTTAAACTCGAAGGGCATATCGGTTGGGATCATCAGAATTCTCGGAATGAGAACTTCCTCACCCTTGAACTTTCTTGAGTTTTCTCAAAACCAAACGCGTTCCGTTATATAGCTTTGGTTGATTCAAGTTTCGTAGCATGATGATTACCGAACCAACTTTCAGTTGTAAATTGTGCAACAATGGCAAGCCAGCCAGATCCAATGAGTTTAAAAATTCAGTTGGATAGTTGGTTGCCTCGTTTTTGTTTGTCACACAATCGATAGATTTGAAGGAATGAAGTGGGCCGACGATTAGATTTTGAATTGTGAAATTTAAGTGATTCACATCTTTGTTCTTTGCCGCAAGAATTACTCGTTCACTCACCCAATTGTGATTTTTGTGGTTAGTAATGATGTTTGGGAACACTTTGTTGATGAGCTCGTCCTTCGTTGAGACAAAATTGCAAAAGTTCTGAGGAAACGAAATCAATCCGTTCGATTCGTCGACCGGAACATGGCCATTACCGATAGTCAGCAATTGCTTGGAGAAATCGACGGCAAATGGATCGTTTAACTACAAACAATCAAATTAAATTTTTCGTTCGAGTTAAAAAATGAAAAAATATATTTCTGATAATTCTAATGTCATCGTTGTATCTGTCATTTTTCGTTAAACTGCGTATACTTATACGCAAAAAAACAAAACATTTTTGGTTGTTTGCGGCTATTTACAGAAAATGAACTCGCAGTTCAAATTTTTTACGTTTACATAGGATGAAATATCTCTGTTAGGTTGTCTCTGGTTTAACAATGCAACTCGCATGTTTATCGTCAGCTGAAGTTTCATCACATGGTGCCACGCGGAGTCGATGATTTGAGACAAGTGTTTATTTCATCGACAGCGGTCGATCTTGGAATCACTGGTATTATTTTGACGGAAATCGCCGGACAGTTGAATCATTGCGCTTCCGAAACATCTTGATTCATTGCATAGATCTTTCATAGTTCGATTGAATGCTTCAAATGCGCATTTGTGCGCCATTGTACATTCATAATCGATGATGATTTTACTTGCTACCAAATCTTTCGCCATTGCTGAGTGTTTCGCATTGTTGCAAGTCGGGTTTTCAGCCAATTGAAGGTCCACTGAACCACTGCACCACTCGTCACATTCAAACTACACATGCAAAATTCATATAAAAAAAAGGTTTTTTATTAGATTTTTGTGGTTTTCCTTTTGAGTTTTTCCGACTTTTTTTTTTCCCTAAACCACCACTGTATTGAGACGAACAAAATAAAACAAAAATCATTGAAATCAGAGATTTTATAGATATCATCAAAAAAACTATTCCATACAAAATGTATGAGAAAATTTTTCGTGATACATTTTTTTTGGTGATTTTTTCCGATGTTTTAATAATTATTATGCTATTCGGAGCGAAGACAAATCCAACAAAACAAAGATCATAAAAATCGGTCCAGCCGTTCTTGAGTTATAAATGGTGAAACTAACCCGACTTTGTTTTATATCTATAGATATAGATGATTGTTAATAAAAGTGTCTAAATGTGATAATCTATGTTTAGATTTTTGGAATCATTTCGCGTATCGAAAGATATTTTTAATATATTTGCTGAGTCATATTAAGCCGCGATGTAAGTCTGCGGAACGCGTAACGAAAATCTCGGTAGAGGTGAGGCTAGTAGCGGTGCTTAATTTTTACGCAACGGGATCCTACCAGCGAACTGTAGGTGACAAAGTTCCCAAACGGACCAACGAAAGCCATCAACAAACAACGTTTTTTTTAAAAAGCAATCATCCCGGTGTGATTGGTTTCATTGATTGCACGCACATTAATATTTTAGCGCCTCGATAAATAAATGAACGATAAATAAATGAAGATATGCAACTACGACCTATTGATCCACTCAGTTTGCGCTCGGTTTCCAAGATCAACCCAAGATTCTGCTATATAGCAGGTATCAAGAGATCGATGTAAACTGCAAGAAGATTTTGCCAATGGGGAACGAAACACATGGTTGCTTGGCGATTCGAAATATCCATTAAAGCCGTTTTTAATGACACCATACCGCAACCCATGTGAAAGGCAAACGTTATACAACACATTGCACGCCAAAATGCGAAATCCTATTGAGAGATGTATAGGAGTATTGAAAAATACATTTCGGTCGGTAGCGGTGACAAATCACCGTTGTGTTCGAGGAGCTAACTCAAGCACAATTGGCTGCTCTGGCTCGTGACTTTCATCCGTACCATCCGCACTAATGATAGTTCCAGTCATGCCAGTCAGCTGCACGACACGCTCTTCCATTGGAGAAAGGATTATTATTCTTGTGCCACCCCCAGTTCGATTTACATCGGCATGGGTTTTCCTATTTTTCTTTTTTATTTTATTTTTATAATCTGCCCAAACCTAAGGGTTACAATAAATAAATGTTATTTCAACTCCGTCTAATAAACGCACTAAATGCAATTACTTATACATACTTTGCTCCAGGAATCCGAGTCTCGTGTTGGAGGGCCTTCACAATTAATATTTCTGGCTAATTCCAGCCAATTGCCATTTAACCTGGCTTTGAATGTTGACCTGCTAAAACATCCAGTCACCATATCTGCGTGATTTTCAAGATATTCTATCATTATTTTAAACTGTTTGACTGTCGTGAATTTTTTTGCGCTTAAACAAAAAAATAATAAAACAAATTTTTTAACAGTTGTCAATAAAAATTCAGAAAATTTCAAAATATATAGCTATACATATAATAATATATAAACTAAAAATATGTTATAATTAGCAAATAACAAATTATATACTCGTACTTGCCAGACATCTTTTTTATAATTAAAATAAATAATAATTAAATTTTTATTTTTTTATTTAAACCGAATAAATTCACTTCAAATTATTTGAGTGATAGAAAAGTATCATTATCGCGAGTCGATAATATTATAACATACCAATGTTCGACTATCTGTTCGAGTTTCGAAATTAAAACATCGCACCTTTGTTTTTATTTAGGCAAAGGAATACTTTACATTTCATGCATTTTCAGTCCGTAAAATATTTGCAATTTCCAATTTTGCATCTGCTCTGAGATTTATTTATTTTTAGGTTGTTCTATATAGGAAAGTGTAGAATTTGGTCGGCTCGAACCACCCGAGGAGGTATAGCAGTAGCAGTAGTCTTTTGTCTTTTTTGCTCAAGAATTTTATGATTTCTGGGCGAAGAACTTACTGGAACGGAAGAGCCACAACCGCAAAGTGATTGTGCTAGTTCAGTACGAAATTTTGTTAAATTTTTGGGAGTTTCCGTTCTGAGTTTACATACTTTGCGATATACAATCTAACTATTTACTCCTGCTATTTCAATCGAATAGAAAACAATTCTCATGTACGATTTTTTGGATTTCATCTTAATTCTTTGACGTCCAATAAACGGATCCATTAGATCAACTCCCTCCATATGTTTGTTGTACTCCTTTATTATATTGGGGCAGGTGATTGTGACACGACGTTTTTTTTTCTATCATACTGAGTTGTTGTTTGGATTGAGTTAATTAAAGGTAATAACTTCAAAGTTTTGTTCATCTACAGAAAGATATTGTTCGCATGGAATTTTTTAAAATTGTTTCAGCAAATTATCTAAAAGTGGCCGAATTTTGTATATTTTCCGAATCTTTTAGTGGACCTTTATCGTTTTGATTGAAATGCAAAATTCGTTTTATGTTCTCAAATTTTCTCACACTCATCGCGTTTTGAATTAAATTATTCCCCACAATTGTTGACCAATAATATCGCACTTTGTTAAGCTTATGAACAGGAGATAACACGCAAATCCTAATAAATTGATAAATTTCAGTCCTATTTACATTTACTCCGAAGTTATTTTCTGTACTATAATAGTAGTTTGTATTTTCCTAAAACACTTTTGACACAATTTTATATGGGTTCCGTTATTTTCAATATGGTAGTTTAGGTATAACTATGCAGTCTGACCTTCGATTTCGGTGTTTTGCACAACGTGGTCCTTTTGACAGGGTTTATTTGTGTTCGTCCTGCCAAATAGAATACACGTTGGTTATAATTTCATAAGAACCAGTATTTCTTGAAAATCTGTTTCTACTGTTCAAAAGAAACCTTACTTTTACAGCTAAAGGGGTAATGTTCCAGTGGCTTACACTCTGTTGAGTTAATTTTTTTTTGAGTGGGTTGTATACTATCAGAGCCATCTATGATTTTAAAGAGCCGTAATATTAAAAAGAGAGCTTTAAATAGAGGGGAAGCTTTTATTTAATTACTGTAAGAAACCGTGGAAATTGGAAAATTTTTGAACATGAATTTATGAACAAAAAATTAAACAAATCATCTAAATTTGAATTTCATATTATTAATAAAATTGTAGAATAAATTATTAATAAATAATTTATTCTATAAATAATTTATTCTACATATTATTAATAAAATTGTAGAATTGTAGAATACAAATACATATTTGAAAATCAGCCAACATAGTAAGTTACGCGCGAAATCTTTTATATAATAATTTAACCACAGACAAAAGAAGTTAATCAGACTTATAAAACAATGGAAAATTTATGTTTAAATCAAATTCTCGATGTCGTTACAAATGGAAAAATATTTCTAGCTGCTGTTAGTAGAAATGTCAGTTAATACTCAAACCCTATTTTGGTCTACATATGAGCGCAATACATATTTCTCGCTCAATAAATTTTTTCAATACGCGCGCGACAAATTAAAAATTTTATATTGTGTGCACAGTATAAAAGAAACAAACGGAAAAATGACAAATTCAACTTATTTTTTATTTTCGTTTGAAAGTATCCTTTCTCTATGTATATACATATGTACTATTTAAAATAATGTTTGTGCACGATTGATAATTTCTTGTTTAGATATATAGAATTTAAACACGTGGTGACCATGAAAAGGAAGAGGATCTATTTTAGATGTGAGTATGTAGCTACGATGATTGTTTTGGCGTGGTGCATGAAGTATAATTTAAAAAACAAATATTTGGAGGAAATGTTACATATTTGTTACATATTACATATTTGTGTTTGGTTACATTATGTATATTTTATATGCCTATCAATACTGGTTTCTCCAAATTAAATACATTCATGATTTAATTTTCCCTAAGTGTACTATTAAGGATGATGCATGATTTAAATTCAATAATTTTAAAATGCCTAATAATTTTATAAATGATTTTATTTTTGAGAAAATAAATAAAATCAGCTTACACCGGAAAGATGTCTTTAGGAAAATGTACTATGTACACATATTTGGATTTGCCTCCAAAAAATTGGTGAAGCATACAAATTTTTGTTAACGTTTTCCCCTTATTCCATATTATCTGAAGCATGGTAGGACTTGATTTGTTTCAACTAGCTTTTGCAAACATTTTAAGACGTCGAAAATAAAAGCTAGTTTTTGATTTTAACTAAATTTGCAAAAACATTAATATTTCGATGGCGATTGCGGTATATACATATATAAAATTATGAGTATACATAATGTCCTTGCAATTCCATTTTTAAACTGCTAACCCCAAATAAAAATCATCCTCAGTTTCTAAAATGGCAATATATACATATTTCGTTGTTCGTTGTTGTCAATTGATTTACAAACTCACATTAAAAGTATACTGTAATTTTTCAGATACCAACCACCCCTTATCATGGAAACTACCCCAAATTTCTCTAGAATTAATGACCACTTTGAAAATTTCAAAAATAGACTATTCAATATCGAATAATGGGTATTGCTTTATAATCCTCATCAGAAATGCAATTCGATTTTTAAGTTGTAACTTTAAATCATGGACACAAATTTATTTAGCCACCCACTTTATTTATAGGTGTATAACTTAATTTCTACAGATTTTTTATGGAGTAGGCATTGACAAAAATGCCAAGATTGACATTTAATTGACTATTAAATTGTCAGAAATGACTTTTCTGTTGACAGAACAGAAAAAAATGTTCCCGCCAACTAAATAATGATATACAGAAAATTCGGAGGAAATTAGATTTTTTTGCTAAGCTATTAGTGTTCGGAAATTCCATTTTTTATGTATTCGGTGTTGTGAGCACTAAAATGACTCGGGATGAGAAAAAATATCTCATTCCGAAACTACGTTAAAACCGAGTTCCAAACCATGGTTAGGGGTGACACATTACAAAGAAATCATGGTTAACTCGAAACCATAGTTATGAAACCAGTAATGTGTCTATAGCATTAAGCTATAACCAGCGAGTCTGTAAGAGTCAGTAACGAAAGCTTACAGAATTTAACGAGAAGGTTTTGTTACACAATAATTGACAGTTTGACCAGCGAATCTGTAACATGATTATAATTGTCAATTAAATTTTGAAATTTCAATCTGCAAAATTACAAACTAACCACACCACAATTTTGGTCAAAAATGATGAAAAATGTACATAAAATATATTATAAAAATTAAAAATATAAATAAATATTTGCACACATATTATAAAAATGTAAACATACCAACATACCGCCATTTCAAATATACAATTTTGACGTTTCCTTCAGTTTGGGCGATAATTTTCGCTCGTGTTACAGATTGCTAAATGACAATTCAAATTTAACGAAACTGAACGAAAAGTAGAAAAGTACCTTGAGTTTCGCTGGTCAGTAATGTCAATAAACATACATTTTTCAGATGTCGCTTTGTTGTTTAAATTTCTTACAGACTCGCTGGTTATAGCTTTACACACAGTAATTTCGCATTGCATTAACCTCTACAATCAAAGCATTTAGAGATGCATAAAATCGTATTGATTTTGCAAACCCAAAATCATTTAAAATGCGTACAACACATACACAATGCTATCGTTCAACAGATGGCATTGCAAACATTTATGTTTATTAAAACATAACTTTAAACAGGTGCACCTTAATAGTTTGGTGCATATTACATGAATTTAAAAACCAGAGAATCCGGTTTTGCATTTCTAAGTTTTGGATGATGATGAAAAAAAAAAATATATCTTCGTTCTATTCAATTTTGGAAATTGGTGGAGCAACACATATGGAGCACCATCACTCACCAACATATCAAGAAAAATTATTTTAGATAAATAAAATTTTTTTTTATTTAAAGTAAAATTAAAAATATCTTGAAGTTTTATTTATTAGTGTTGTATTAAATTTACAAGTACTCCGCTTCACCTTCCGCCACATACCTCTATAACATCTTATTAATGGGGTTGTTTTCTCCATAGTTAGTAGAATGGTGTTCAAGTGCTAAAAATTCATCGTTTCGAAATGTTCTGCATGACACGTGAATTGATATGTTTTCCAAGATGTAAGCTGAATCAACGTGACCAAGCAAAACGTTACCAATAAAAGCCACGCCCAAGAGAAGTCGTCTATTTTTATGCGTGCATATTTTGTAATCCATGCATCTTGTTGTGTATGGAGGTAAGCGAGCTACATTTTTATGGAATGGTAAGTTATGGTCGTAAACTCAGCCACTTTTCTTTAACAAAAAAATCAGGAACTTCTTTTGAATGCTTTCAATTCTTATTATGTGCATAGAATAGTATGGATTCCAGACCGTTACAGCGTATTCCAGTTGAGATCGAACATAAGCGAAATAGAGTGAACATAAGGTTTAAATTCACCTGTCCATCTTTTAACAAATCCGAACATGGCATTCACTTTCGCAATACAATTTTCAATATGCCTATTGAAACTGGCGTTTTCGACAAATGTAATACCTAAGTCTATAATCTCATTGACTCTGTGCAGTACTTCGTTGTTGACTTTGTATAAAGTAATTACGGGATTTCTTTTACGATGGAAAGACATGATTTTGCATTTCTTAATATTTAAGTATAGTGAGTTTTGGTCACACCACTCACTTAATCTATCTAAGTCTTCTTGAAGTTTTTCCGTATCTAACAATCTTTTAATAGTACGAAAATTTTTCACATCATCTGAAAATATGAGCACGTCTGAGTTTTTGATTATCTCGGTCTATGAAAACAGTAAAAATCCAACGCCCGAGGTGTAATCCTTGGGGAACACCAGATGTAACTTTAATAACGTTTGAATTCTCATTTCCCATTATTACAAGTTGGCGCCGGTTTGATCGATATGATTTAAACCAATTTAAGTAATCGAGAGAAAACCGAAAATTGAATAAACTCTGGAGTGCTTTATTATGACAGATAGAATCAAATGCTTTACTAAAATCCGTGTACTCTACATCAACTTGCCGGTGTTTTTCTATCTTGTTAATTAGTTTACTGGTGAATTCAACCAGATTAGTCGATGTGGATCGGCTAGGCATAAACCCATGCTGGTTTATTGGTAAATGACGTGCAATTGTGGATTTAAAACTGGTGCATAATACTAGCTCAAATAATTTCGGAATTGATGATGTAGTTGATATTCCTCTGTAGCATGAGATATCATCACGTTTACCCGATTTAAAAATTGGAGTAATTTTTGAAATTTTCCATTTTTCGGAAAACACGCCGGTGCTTAAGGAATGATTGAATAGATAACAGAATCGAATTATTAAAATTTCAGCGTACTCCTTCAGAATAGAAGAGGGTATATCGTCAAGACCACAACCATCTCCAAACCCCACTTAAAGGCGATAAAATGTTGTCCTCAAAAATAATACGAGGAGTTATTGATGTGTTGTTGTTGCTGGGTTGTTCGTACAATCCACTAGTGGGTCTTGGTCTATAGACTGATTGAAAAAACGACGCGAACATGTTAGCTATATCTTTGGCGTTTGAAGAGCAGATATTGTTGTACGTCATATTAGCAGGGTATTCTTCAATTTCGCGTTTATTCCTAAAGTATTTCCAAAATTGTTTTGGATTTACTTTGATTTTGTTTTGAATTTGATTTAGATACGACCTGTATTTTGATTTGAAATAAATTTCAAAATCATTACTATGTTGTAGAAACGTAGTTTTATCTGCTTCTAACCCGCTTTTCAACATTTTGGCATACGCTTTCGACTTCCGATTTTTTAAGTTAACTAGTCCATCATCAAACCAATGAGGGTGAGCATTTTGTAGTTTACAGCACATAGGTACATACAGTTCGAAACCTTGAAGCATGATGTCATTAAATTTGTCCACATTTTCGTTTATATCATTGGAATTGAGAGTTATTTGCGTTGATAGATTCTAGGTAACTTTTGTAGCCCCACACGGTTAGTGTTTTTAAAGTTGTATTTGATTGGTTGTAGGTGTTCTGATCTCGCCATTTTAGTTAAGTCAAATACAATATCCAAAGATTTGTGATTGACAGAATAAAGAGAGCGTAGTGCGCGTTGTTACTATTAAATGTCTGCCTATCATTAACAAAGAAATGGTGCTGATTGATAAATAGTACAACAAATAATTTGTCTCAACATTATATACTTTAATTACCTGCTTTATTGTCTACATATCTACATTAAACATCTAGGCGTTATGAATATTTATTAATTATGTAGTGAAGATGACGTGGACCTTGGACGTTGGTTTGTTACTCGACGATAGAACCTCTCACCCAAACAGCAAATAGTTTCGATTTTGTTTATTCACCATACGCGAAGTCTACTATGTTCACACTGGTATACCTACTGGTTATTAGTATATTTTACATTCACTAAACTCAAAGTTAAATCTTTAAATTGATATGCATGGAAAACGTAGACGCCAAAGAATGAGTACCCCGCCATGTCTTCATTCCCCACCAATAGCAGAAAACTATTATGAAATCGTTCTAGCTTTTAAAAAAATTCCTGATAAATTTTTATTGAACCCATTTTACCACTTATCTTATGTACACAATCAAAAAATAATTTAAATTAAATTGAAACACCATTTAAAGATAAACGATTTTTAAATTACAAAATCCCAATACTAAAATAATCTAACTTTGGTCAACCACACCATATTTAAATTCAATGATCTTATATATAGATGTGTTAAATGCACATATAGAGATAAAATGAAAATTCAATTTCCTTAGACGAAAAAATATAAAATAAATAAATTTATTTAAACAAACCAATAAATTTGTAACAAATTTACAATTACTTTAACAAATAAAATCATTTAGTTGCTGCTATCGAAATGAAAATGGCTATCTATACACAACTGAACAAAAAACTAACTTTATAACACTCAATTTTTCAATTTACAGAAGAACGATCCAGAGATTTTTTTTTATGTTTATTTTCTTAAAAAAAAAAAAAACTAAATCCAAACAATTCAACAACCAAATCATTCCAATCAACAAAATGATTTTTTGTATTCATTTTAAAATTCAATTTGTAGAAGAAGCTCGGGATACATGACAGAGACACAAAAAAGGTCATTTTTGTTGTGTGTGTGTGTGTTTCTGCTGCTGCCTCATTCTCATCGTCTCGTAATTCCATCTTCTTATATCATCATTTAAATCAGGATATTACATTATCCGATTTAAAAAAGATAAAGCAAAAAGACATTCATATATATAAAGGACATACAAATCCTTATTTCCTTTTTATTTATTTGGCTTTTTTTTAGTTTTCCTCATTTCCAATTTTCCATTTTTTTCTATTTTTTATGACCAAACATTATTATTGTCATCTTGTTACAACTCTCCTATATAGATAAAATACAGCAACAACAACCAAAAACAAAACTAACTTTTCCGATATGGTACAAGGGAAAACATATAAAAATAAAGTTAAATGTTTAAATTGTATTTTGTATACGAGTCGAATAAAATCGCAACAACAATAAAAATAACAAAATACCGATCGGAAAAACACTGTGTAGCAATCAACAACAATAACAAAGAAAATCTCCTTAATCCACCAAAATATCACACATCGAACATACTTAAGTTTAGCCAAATTTTCAATTATGAACAACACATTTGAGAAAATATTAAATTAAAATAAAACTATCGGTCCATCTCCTCCACATGTAGCTTTTTTTTAATAATATTTTCCTCTTCAATATATATCGGAGACCACTAAAAGAAATTTCACAAGTGTTACCATAACAAAATATTGTAATATGTTATCTTTGAGATGTAGAAACATTAACATTAGATGGGGATTTCGTTATAGTTTTTTTTTTTTTTGTTAACATAATGTACAAACACAGATTACACTAAAAATTTGTCGGAAACATATTGACAGTTTTAGTATTGTCTGACAAAAAATATTTAATTTCTTTATATCAAAAGAAGAAAAAATCGGTTATCAATAATATTTTGGCAATGAACATCTGGAATATTAGGTTTTAGATAGTTTTACAAATCGCACACAATTTAAGAATTCTGTTGAGAACTCATAATTTGATTTTAGGTTGTCGTGATAAGCATCGTTGTTAGGGTCACGAGATCAGTGCTTCTTAAGAAGAAACAAATTTTATGCAAAGCATAACATTTTTATTCCTTTATCTCTAATTTTAGATTATAGATGAAGAATTTAGGGTCTGTTGGGTGGTATTGCTTTGATGTCCACTCATGACTTGGCGAGTTGTTTGGCTTCTTCCGCTGCGTTCAGTTCTTTGAGTGAGATTGAAAACTCTGTAGTGAAGTTAAGGTCCTCTAATACCTCTCACAACATGATACATCCCGCATTCGATTTTGTGCGAGTCTCTCCAGGTTTATTTGGGTTCGCTTCATGTGCTACTGCTCTCTCTCTCTCTCTCTCTCTCTCTCTTCCACTTGTGGTGCTTCGCTCTCCTCTTTTCCATTCGTCATTTGTTCTACGTTGCTGTTTCCTTCGCCATCTTCACTGTTTTTTGCCAGCACTTCACATATTTTTTGAAATATTGAAATAAATGTTCACATATTTCGTTCAATATTTCGTTTTTATTTTCTAGATTATTCACTTTGTTTTTACTTTATTAATTATTCACTTATTTGATATTTGCGAACTCATTTTTTTTATATTATCACAAATATGTACCAACTAACCTTTTTTTTTATGTTTTAATCTATGCAATCTGTACTGGGGCCGAAGCACTCCCAACTCTTTCGCAGACTTTTACCGTCCTACTTTACGCATTGTTACCAACTAACTTGTTTACATCTTATAGGTTCACTCATTTTATGATTTTCGTAACTTGCATTAGTTAATAGTCAATCCGCCTGGGCTCTAGAGAAGCCAAATTTTTAAAATCCGTTTCGTATGTAATTTGTACAATCCGTTTCGTTTGTAATTTGTACAAAAATCTTAACATGTGGTATACACTTGATTTCTAAAGCGATAAATTAATTTTACCCGACTTTTGGCAAAACTGTCTTGAATCATCGAAAAATATTACCCTTGATTAATTTTCAGAAAAGAGACAAAGTTAACCTTTGTAGGTTGAAGAATTAATCGTTACCCTTTATGTTTACAACCAGCATACCCGGGTATGTCCATAATTCCATACATTTAGTATTGAATGATAATTTGTAATTTCATTCTAAATTGATAAATACATTTTGGCAAAATGTAATCTAAAACAAATAATTCTTATTAAAGATTTCAAGCTGATAAGTCACCTAAATCCTTAAAATTTTGGGTAATAAAACACGAAAACTTACCCGGGTAAGCGGTTGTAAACATAAGGGTTAAATTTTTTTAAAACTTTTAATTCATTTCAGCATCATTGCAACAATTTAAATAGCTACCGCTTGCGTTCCGGTACGTGAGTACAACGAATTGTTAGTTTTTTTTTCTTCTTATTGTTAACTATGCGATCTGTTTTGGGGCTCAAGGCTCACCCTGCTCTTCCGCGGTTATGCTTTTTACGTCCTTACTTTACCCCTCCCGGCCAATTCGAGGACGTACGGCTATAGGACCGATTAAAGACCATCTGTCAAGATCCAAACGCCAAAACTTTAACCTCTTAGGATTATCAAGGCTTACGTCTGTAGCTTGTTTTGAGGAGCTGTACCCTGCGATTTTGCATTCTCTCAGGTCACTGTACTTGTTAAATTTATAGTCTAATTTTTTTCCATTTTCGCGTTATTCTACCGGAATTCCATACTTCTGTTATTACTGATAATAGAGCTCATGCAGTGTGGGTATCCTTCTTTGAATATTTCAGTTAACATATCGTAAATTACAGAGGTGTGTCTATTATTCATTTAAGCAATTACATTACTAACTTTCTGCGCCATTCTTTGATGGTTGTTGACAGTTTCGTTATTAGCGCCAGTTGGTAATTTGAAGATTTGTATATTGTTGGTGATGGTCTCTCTGAAATATTTCATCCATCTCTTTAATTGTGCTTTATCTGTTGTTAAGGTTTGGCCAAATGCATCCAATACATGGTATATTAGTGCATTTTCCAGTTGCCCGCCATAGTCGTTGATTGAGTTTGCGCATCTTTCGGCTTGCTGCAGCCTCTTCGGCTGTCTTGAGAATATTTTCAGTGCGATACCTACGATCACTTTATGCCGTGTTTTGTTGACACTTTGTGTCAAAGTCCAATTGTTGTTGAGGACTTCGTACGATCAACAGCACCTTTTGCGAGCATTAAATTTAGTCGATTGGCAAACTAAATATAATATTTTTAGGGTATGCCTGGATTTTGTGAAAGTTCGAATTATCTTCTTCCACCACTTGGTACCTCATCTAAAACATCATTATCCTTGAAATATGTTTTGATGATTGTTTTGTCGATTAGTCTTCCCTTCCTTGTACCCTCTAATAATAGTACCTTCATTTTATTTGCTGATTCTATTTCTGTCGACGTACACCATCCCATGGTACTGGACGTATTTCTGAATAAAATATTTATTTAATATTCATACAACAACTATACAATCAGCGTCAAGATGATAGTCAACATGATAGAAATGCTTCGGTATTTTGCAGTTTTCTCGTCAAGTTGTGTTATAGTCTACTAGAGTCTATAGTCTAAGTCGTTTGGTCTGTTCACTCTATTTCTCACAAAGTTAAGTCCACATTGCGTTTCATCCGTGTTTTGGGAAAATGCTATAAGTGTAATGTCAAATTAAATTAAATTAAAATCATAATATGCTTGTTATTTACAAGTACAATTACTAGAAAATCAGAAATACAGAAATTTTAGTAAAGACTTCCATCCAAAATCCGTAGCCATCAAAATCACGAATAGAGAGAGGATAACAAACGTATCTGATGTTCTCTCAGCAGGTAATTAGGTATTTGTCTTATATCCCACAATAGGGTGACTAGACTCCCTAGGAAGCATCTTTACGGAATCCCTCCAGAACTCTTAAAACTCGGATGATCTATTCTACATCTAATCTTTATGTTATCTGATAATTGAAGACTTCCCTCATATGTCGTATTTGTGGTCTATTAAAGAGTATAAATTTGTCGTAAAAAATGCATGTCTTCGTTTTTACATTAAAACTAGTTTTAAAATTTGATTTGCGTCAAAAAATGTTTTGAAAATTTAATAAGAACTTCCACTTTAGTGACATTATTAATCCCGCTCAACGATTTTCAATTTTTATAGTCATTGTAAATATTAAGTATACTAAGTAAATATAAGTACATTGTAAATATAAAATGTAGTTGCTCTTTCATTTTGATGAAATATTTCTTAAACTATATCTTAAAAAAAGTTACGAATGTTTAGGACAAACTTCACACGTGCGTACACGATTGTTAATATTTTGCTAAATTCTAATTAACTTTCCGAATCCAGCAACCAGCAGTTGCGCTAGCAGCTTTACTGTGTCAGTGGCTAAATTTGCTCTAGCTGTACCAAATTCTTAAGCCAACATCAATGCTTAAGCCAACAGGCATCAGTACCTCTGGTATTGCTTTTCAAATGCGTTTTATAATCGTCCTTGACTGTTAGTCCTTTCAACATATCTGCAGGCTCATTGCCGTAAGCGGCATGTGCCAATTTTGTTACCTCTCATTTGAAGTATAATCTTGCATAATTTTTTGTCGTGTGACTGCCCGTATCCAACTCAATCTTCAACCGCTCGCAGCTCCTTTATGCAGCTTTCCTACGAAGAACCAAAATGAGTGCGTTCATCTGCTCACGGGTGCAGGTGAACAATTATGCAGTATTACGGCTTAGAACTGCACGTTAAAATTTTCAAATGGGATCTCGTCATCTAATGTCGGATGCTCTAAAACTCCTTTTGTGTTTTCAGCGCAACAGGTTCGGTTGAAAACGCATTATTTAGTTGGCCATCTCCAATAGTTTACGGGGTATGTGATTCGAGGCGGAGGCTCGGTTGCTTAATTTTGTTTCCAAATTCTTGCCTGATTTGACCTTCAAATTATTTGAGCTGACCGATAACTTGCACCTCTAGAAACTTTATTTCTCCTCTTAGCTCTTTAATTTGAAGATTTTGAGTGTGCTGAATTTGGTTAAGTGTCTGGCCCAACTCGGCTAACGCACCACCTTGCTCCGCTCATAGTTCTGCAAATTGAGTACTTTGTTCATCACGTAGCTCATCAAATGGACCACCTCTAGTCATCAATGGGTTTCTGGTGTCGGTGATGATTGTCGCGATCTTAGCTCTTCTGTTTCAGCATCATCTTCCATAGCGCTCGGTAGTCTCGAAAGCTGCTCATTTTTAGTGCCTCTAATTAATTAATGTTGTGATGTATAGGTATTATGCTTTAAAATATTGCTGGTATTTGTAAAATCCCACTTCTGGCACCAAATTCGTACTGGATTTTGAAAATAAAACCATAAATGTTTAAGGTTACAAAACTGTTTTTGCCAACACTTCTAACTTTTTAACAATTCACTTTATTAATCACTGATTCAATATTTCAATTGTACTGTTCACTTTTAATTCTCGCACTGTTTACTTTTTACTTATTTACTTGCATCACTGTTCGAAATTATTCCCATTTATTATATCTGCCGATATATGCGTATTGCAATTGTACATCACTTTCAAGTAGTTCTATTATACGTCATCAATTCCTCTCTTTTGATGATTAACGTCGTTGTTAATTCCAGTATTTTCAGTGATGACAGTTGCCGCCGTTTGCATTGCTTTCGTTTTTTCCATATTCCGCCATACTAAAATTCATCTCAATAAAATTTCTGTGACTATAAGTTCAAACTCAAAACCTTTGGGTTGGTAACACATGGTGGTGTTTACCTTAACCACTCGACCACTGAGTGTTATTCGGGTGCAGAGCAGAATTCGTAACAATATAGAACCAAATTTACAGAAAATCACCATCTCTTGAACAGTTGTAGGTTATTTTTAAATCTCCCTACCTTGAAACCCCTCCCCCCAACAAATGCAAAATGTGTTACTGATTTAATATAGAAAGAAAATAACAAGATATATTCAGCTCTTCAATGGTTTATAGGGGCTAAAGTTCTGTAATATGTCCAATATGCAACGATATAATAGATTTTATTTTATTTATTTTATTTTATTTTATTTTATTTTATTTGTTTGTTTATTTATCAATAATGACATTTTATAATACATTGTTATTTAAATTAATTAAATTTTATTTTATGTACTAAATCTTTACTTTATCTTTAATGAATGTATGCAATAATTTATTAAATTGACCGTACTCTAACTCTTGAAGTTCACCTAGCATGCAATAGTCACCCAATGAATTATACAACTTTACTCCATTATATCCCAGCGACCGTTGTGAAAATGATTTACTATACATTGGTAGTCTGAAGTGTGTACTCTGAGTATTGTAAGTATGAACATTTCTATTAGAAGAAAGCAAAGTATCTAAATATTTTGGCAGATCTCCCTTTTCCAGCCTAAACAAGAATTTTAACACATTAAATTGTATTCTCTGTTTGATTGACTTCCAGTTTAAAATTTCCAACATGTCTTTTATGTGTGTTCTACTTTCCGCATTCAAGATACGTCGCATGAATCGATTCTGAATTTTTTGAAGACGTGTAATTTGAGTTTGATTCATGAAAAACAGCACAGAAGAACAATAATCAATATGTGGAGTCACAATTGATTCATAAAAAACAACTTTTGTCTGCATTGGTAATTTGTCTTTAATTCTGGTGAAAAATCCAAGTTTTTTATTCATCTTTTTAGCGATATAATCCAAATGATCGTTAAAACTTAAGTGCTCGTCGATAATAACACCAAGATATTTATACTGTTTTACTCGTTCGATAATTTGGTTGTCAACTATTATATCTGCATTACTCTCGAACTTTGCTTTGATTGATAGGAGCATGTACCTCGTTTTCGAGATATTCAGTGATAGTTTGTGAAACATCAGCCATTTCCGTAGACTCTCGAGATCTTCGTTTACTTTCTGCACTGCTTCTGGAAGAGTTGTTGCCGAAATAGTAAGTAAAGTATCATCTGCGAACATATTTATTTTGCAATTTTGAATAACATCGACTATGTCATTAATGTACAGAATAAAGAGTAACGGACCCAGGGCTGATCCTTGAGGTACTCCGAGATTATTTTGTATTAGTGACGATGTGTAATTATCAATTTTCGTATATTGTTGCCTCCCTTGAAGATAACTGTTAAACCACTCTAGTTCTTTCCCAACAACTCCGTACTTGGTTAACTTTTTAAGTAGAATTCCTCTATCGATGGTTTCAAAAGATTGCTTTGTTGTCATCTATTTGACTTTTCCAGCTATCCAACATTAGGGTTAAGGCCGTTTCACAAGAATGGGATTCTCTAAATCCAGATTGTTGATCAACCAATATATTGTTATCAGCGATATGATTTACCAGTTGGCTTTTAATTACTCGTTCCAGAACAGTCTCATACAGTGGGAGCATATTTATTGGCCGGAGCTCTTCTGGCGTGGTTGGCTTCGAAATTTTTGGAATGGGAACAACTGTTGATATTTTCCATGAATCTGGTACCACTGCTTGCCTTAAACTACAATTAACTATATCAGTAAAATGTTCAGAGAACATTTGATTCTGCATTGCATCCAGCATGACAATTTTGTTTATACCATCTATTCCATATTGCGATTTTATTCTGCTTATTATTTTTAATATTTCGTTTTGTGATGTTTGTTGGAATTGAAATTTTTGTATGTTCAAAACAGCATTAGGAAGTTCAAAATCCGATATTTCAGAGATGTTACGGTGAATATCTACGACGCTGGACACAAACGAGTGATTTAGTGCATCTGCAATCTGTTGTTTATCGGTGAGTGTTTTGTTATTAAATTGAATACTCCATTGCATCGTATTTTTAGTCTTATACATAGATTTGAGAGTTTTCCATAGCTCCTTTGGGTTATATTGGTTTTCAATGAACTTATTCTTGAAGTATTCAGATTGTTGCTTTCTTAACGATTGTTTGTAAATATTTCTAGCTTTTCTATAGTTTTCCCAATTCTCGCTTGAATTTATTAATTTCAGAATACTAAAATTTCGCTCCTTTTCTTGTCTTAATAATGACAAATTTTCTGAGAACCAAGGGATTTTATTTCTACTTTGAACAATTTTTGTTTGCGTCAGTTGTTTAATCGCATTCTTTAACTCCAGTATTAAGCTTTCAGCTTTCTCATTCAATTCATTCTGTGTTCTGTAGTGCTGCAGTCTAGTGATTAGGACACAATTTAATTTTTCACCAGAATAATTTTTCCGAGATTTAATTTCTAATAGATTTACGTTGTCAGCGGTTTTCCATAAAATTTCCTCGTCTCCTAGAAAACCACTACAGAATACAAATTTTATGTAAACCAAACTAACACGAAATCAACTTTCCTCAGACATCCCTTCGTTAACGTAAATTTCCGGTTGTTTAAGTAGTCATTAATCGAATTTTTATAGGTCGAATTCAATATTTATTTCAAAATTTCGGTAGTGTCGCTGTTATCATTACATAAAATTACCGTTACGTCGAGGTTTTGTATTTGGTGGGGTTTTGCTAGGACATGCGAAAATGTTATGGGAAATCGCTTACAACGTACATTTATTGTAATGCGTATTGAGCATACTAAACACCCTAAGCCCATATAACTTTACGAGAAATGGCGATTTTCGGTTAGTTTTAATCATTATTATCATGAAAGTTCACTTGGTATTTGCTATTTGGTGGAGGATTTCTTTCACCTTATTGGGGGTTTGTGAAGGTTTTCTGTACAAATCATGTAAAGAATTTACAATATAAATTGCAATTGATTCGTTTACACGATGTTATACGCTTACATTGAAAGTGAAGGGAATCCTTCACTATCATTAAACTGCTATGTAGCACCACTCATTTTATCAAACATGTAAATTTGTTGTGATAATTTTTTGTTGAAAAAACAATATCACAAAAAATGTAATTTTATTAAAATCTAGCCCTGGACACGCCATTATAGATTTTCGTAAGCTTTAAATTTGGGATTATTTCTTCTCGACATGAAATACTAAGCAAAATGGTTATTGCAATTAATATGCCAAAAAAAATAAAATTAAATATGGTCGGCCCACGTTTCAAGCAATTTAACGAAAGATCAAACGAATCAATAATTCCACCAAACAAAATCGTTGATTAATTATATATAAAATATAACAACAACAACATTACTAATAAATGGATAATTTTATTCTTTTATGTATACAGCAAATCCTTTTTTTACCAAATTGCGGAAAGCTAACCAAAAAAAAGAGTTTGTAAAAAACGACCGGAAAAATTGCCAAATCACCAATGTAACTGATTATCGTAATTTATTACATGACTATTTTCTGTCATGCGTGTATTAACCATTCATGATAGATGCAATCTTCTTTAATGATGTTGATAGTTCCAAGAAAATTCCATGGATTAACTATGTACATATCGTAAATTGGTTTTTAGACATTTTTTTTTGGTTTGGCTTCGTTTCGGTTCGAAATCAATTTTATAGGATTTATAGATTTTAGTACTATGTGTATAAGGATAAACAGATATTTTTAACAAATTGAATTATTTCATTTTATTATTATATATTTTTTGGTCGATAACGAGGCAAAAATAAAAAATTTGGAATGATAACAAATTACTACTTGTCAATTGAGACATCAAAAAAAATATCTCTGTTTATACTTGGTATGGAGCTTTTGGTATTATTGAAAAAATCGCATCACATCCAAAGATTTGAGGTGTTTCGATTTTTGATATTTGCATATGTGCAAACTACCCGTTCGTAGTTTCCATTTCAAAATTTCTGTTTGTTTAAATTTAAAAGTAAACTGCATGGTACATTTTATGTTGTTTATACACATATCTGATACAACAAACTGAGTTGAGCCAAAAAGTTTCGTTGCTCTGATATCATCATCGTCATCATCATATTTTATTGAAAATATGATAGATTAAGTTATTTTCAATATTTATTATGTATTATATGCATATGTATATGGCTTTATTCTAGAAAAGATTGAAAATTGAAAATTCATGATTTTGCAAAAAGCTCGGAAAATCAATGTTTTTATAAAAATATAAGATTAAACTTTTGGAGTTTTTGTGCTCAAATCGACACACACACAAAAACAAGAACTTTTATTTGTGTTGCTATCATTAGACGACGTAATCTTGTTTTTAAATCTTAATATTTTTTGTTTGCTTGATTCTTTCACAAAATGTGTATTATAGATGGTAACATGAAACGTCCTAACCAAAAAATAATATTGGAAAATATGTATAAGAGAGTATGTCGCTATTGTAAGGCTATTCAAGTGAAATACAAAATATAAGAAAATTACCTGAAAATTATTGAAAATTTACAGCGGTTTTTAATTTGCTAAGCAAATAAGAATTAAAAATAGTTTATGAGATATCATTTTTTCAAAATTTATTTAAAATCATCTTGCCTTCATCTGAAAAGATGATTTTTCGACCAAAATCAACGTTTCATAATGACGATAGTTTATGCACCACGCATAGAACTGATATCGAAGTGGATGATCATTTGCTTTCAACTGCTCATTCATATGAACCTTGTAGGTGAATAATTCAAGGTTTTTTTTACAGTAATCTCACCAATAGCATGCCTTTATCATGGACTTTCTTTACCAATTTCACTGCAAGCGTTCCGCTTGGCGCTCTTTCATGATCCATATTTCTTTTCAAAATTCGGACGGTTTGGACTATACAACATTGACTTTGAAAATAAATTTTTAATATTTCGACATGCTCTTCAAGCGTAACATGATTGTTTCGTAAGTTGGAATAACAGACTAACTATAGCTGTCAACATATCACGATTTCCGCACACACTATATAGGCTGACACAGTTTATCGTAATATCACAAAAATTTATATTATTATCATATATTGTACATTAGCAATTTAAAGAGTTTACGTTTTATTCATTCACTTAACAACAAAACTTTGGATTTGGGATATTATGGGTTTTGACCACACATTTGTGTATTTATTTCTGTTCCGATAATTTGTATAATACTCATTCACAAAAATTTTAATTAATTATTGGAATATTATTTACTCGTATAAATTATTTTGGGGTAAACCCCGAAATGGTTCACGGAACACCAAAAACATTACAAAATTATATAATTTAATTTCCTTTGAATAGAGTTTTAAACTTCTGCTCATTTGCTTTTCACTTCTATTCAATCAATACCAAAATTTACATGCTTGCATTTTAGAAAAAAAGAAATGTTGGTCTTTTCCAGATAGAGAAAATCCACTAATGTAAAAAACTATCGTTCGATACCATATTGCGGTATGGTACACACATCGCAAAGCAAAAACAAAAGGAACGTTATCATCATAATTCTTAAATCTGCCTAACGAACTATCTCGTGTAAAGAATGTAATAAAATTGCATATCCTTTCAGGCGAAATTATAATACAGCGGGAGAATGGTTTAATTTTCTTAAACACAATCAATGAAAAATCCTTTTATTTTATCGCGAATTGCGCCGTTTCATTTTTTGAGTGTAAGTATTTCATTAGTGTCCATTTTGTACCAAAAATGACAGCGCGAGCTGGCTAGGCCATTTTACAATTGCAAGTACCAAAACAAAAATTGAATATTTATGATGCTGACGTGTATCTTACCTCTTCTATTCACTTACTTTTGAGCAGTGGAACCGACTGATTGCTAGGTGATTTTTATTTTTTATTTTCAAATATTTGAACAACGCGAAACCGCATTTGACACATCAATTAAAAAAATACATAAATAAAATGACGCTCATATGCTCAACCAAACCAATATTAATAAAATAACCACCACTATGTATTTCCAGTTTGCCACCTTGCGCTGTCATATTTGGTACAAAATCGACACTCAGAACTATTAGCGATCCGAGAGTGAATGACGCTTTGCAACTCAATTTTCAAATGATCACATTTGCTTTCGATATGTCTTTACAAACTAACCATATAGATAAGAAAATTTTATTTACTGATAAGGTTAAAGTCATTGATATTAGTATTTATAAT
Source organism: Nephrotoma appendiculata (assembly GCA_947310385.1). Classification (NCBI taxonomy): domain Eukaryota; kingdom Metazoa; phylum Arthropoda; class Insecta; order Diptera; family Tipulidae; genus Nephrotoma; species Nephrotoma appendiculata. The sequence continues at coordinate 227,911,410 of OX371223.1, forward strand.
ACTTTAGTAAGTCTGTGCACCAATGTGAGATAAATTAAATTTTTTATAGGTTTTGCAATTCACGATTTTGCAAATTATATTAAATTTTTTTTAGTTCATTCAAATTTTTTACATGTTAACCACAACTTTTTACAATTAACCACAATTTTTTATACTTCATTGGCAATTTTTTCTAAATCAACCTCAATTTTTTGCAAAGCAAATTCTTGTTTTTTCAAAGTAACTTCAATTAAATTCAAAGGAAATTCAAAATTTTTTAACAAAAATTCAAGTTTTAATATTTCAAGTTAGTAATTTGTTTTGCAACTTTTTGCAGAACAAATTCTGTGGTCCCAATTCTTAACAGATTATGATGGGATTAGGTATGTTGGATGAAAAATGGGATTCTTAAATGATTTTTTGAAGAAATTCTGGAATAAGGCCATCTGGGACGGAAGTCGACCAATTATTAACTGATTATGATGGGATTGGGTATGCTGGATGAAAATTCAATTTTTAAATGATTTTTGGAAGAAATTCTGGAATACGGCCACCTAATACGGAACTTGATCAATTCTTAACTGATTGTGATGAGATTGGGTATGTTGGTTGGAAATAAAGATTCTGAAATGATTTTGGGAAGATGTTCAGAAATATGGCCAACTGGAACGGAACTCGACCATTTATTAACGAACATTGATGTGATTTTGTGTGTTGGATAAAAATGGGAGACTTAAATGATTTTTGAGAGAAGTTCTGGAATATGGCAATTCTTAAATAGGTAAATGGTATTCTCTAATGTTTTTTGAAAAAAGTTCTGGAATTAGGCCACTTGGTTCGGAAGTTATCACGGACATTGATGGGATTTTGTATATTGGATCAAAATGGGACTCTTAAATGATTTTTGGAAGAAATTCTGAAATATGGCCACCTGGGACGGAACTCGATCAATACTTAACCGATTATGATGGGATAAATATTGGATAGAAATGGGATTCTTAAATGTTTTTTGGAAAAAATTCGGGAATTAGGCCACTTGGGTCGAAAGTTTTAACAGACATTGATGAGATTTTGTATGTTGGATGGAAATGGGATTCTTAAATGATTTTTGGAAGAAATTCTGGAATATGGCCAGCTGGGAGGGAACTCATTCACAAGGCTCACATTCAAAAGGCTCGCCATATTCCAGAACTTTTTCATAAACCATCTAAGAATCTCATTTTCATCCATCATACAAAATCTCATAATTAAGTGAGAAGAGATGGCCGACCTCCGTTCCAGCTGGCATATTCTAGAACTTCTTCCCATAATCATTTCTAATTCACATTCAATCAATCCCATTTTCATCCAGCATACAAAATCCCATCATAATCGTTTAAGAATTAGTCGACCTTCGCCCCAGGTGGCCAAAATCCAGAACTTCTTCAAAAAATCATTTAAAAATCCCATTTCCAGCCAACATACCTAATCCTGTCATACTTGGTTAAGAATTGGGAGCACTGAATTTGTTTTGCAGAAAGTTGCAAAAAAATTACGAAATATTAACTTGAAATATTAAATGAATGAACTTGAAATATTAAAACTTGAATTTTTGTTAAAAATATTTAAATTTACTTTGCATTTAATTGAAGTTACTTTGAAAAAATAAGAATTTGCTTTGCAAAACATTGAGATTGATTTAGAAAAAATTGACAATGAAGTATAAAAAATTGTGTTTGAATTGTAAAAAGTTGAGAGTGAACAAAAAAAAAATTAATATCATTTGTAAAATCGTGAATTTGAAGTGCAAAACCTATATAGAGTATGCTAATGCCTTAAATATTATGAATTGATAGAGGTTTTCATCATGAATGTATAAAATCAGACTTCACTTCTAAAGCTTGAATATTCGCAAACACTGTAATGCCAATATCCCAATATGCCTTTATTAATTTATTTACAAACACTATTATAAAGTAATACACATTTTGTGGGGTACACTTTTAGTTTGAGCACAATCTCATTTGTTATAAATTGTGTAGCCCAGACAAATCCAAAACATTTAAAGTACTTCTCGTTATCCTCGTGCGTTGCTGTGTTGCGACAAATCACCCAAGGCTGCTCCCTTTTGTGTCTCGTTCAAATCAATCACCCATTTAGGGTGGACTTTATTTTCGAATGTTTCAATATCTAACGGGACACCCCCTAGAAATGTGAGGTTCTGCTAAAAACTTAAACAGAAAAATATTGGGTCGATCGAAGGTGGTTAAGAGGTCGCAACTTGATGCGAAGTTCGTTGAAAACGGTATTTTTTCAATTTTTCACTTTCAAACGAATAGAAAAATTATTTAAAATTTTTCCTCAGCCTTAATAAAAATTGTGGTGGATAAAGGAGATAATTACCTTTTCAAAACATCAAAAATATAAAATCGGTGAACAAACTGCGAAATTATTGCCAAATTTCCAAAATACAAAAACAAGACAAATTATGACTATTTTTTGTATATTATAAATGCATAATGTTTTTTCTATACAATGATATTATGAATTAATTTTTATGATCTTCTACCCAATAAGGATGTTTTGGTTTATTTTGAAAACTTGTGTGCGTAGTCCTTTATGACTTGTAGTAAATATTGCATGTCTTCTCCATTTTTCGTTAATTTCTTATTATAATCTTGTATTAACTTAATATCATGTTCTGCGATATCATTTACGACTTTTAATTGATTGATAATCTTCATTTCGTCCTTGAAATTATCATCCGGATCTTTGTCTAAGAAATCTGTGGAAATCTTGAACCGTTTTAAAAAATCGCCCGTGTTTGGTGTAACAAAATTTGTCGAGATGTCGACAAGAAAGATATAATGAACTGCTCCATTTAATCTTAACGAACAATAATTGTTCTCCATCTATGTGGGAAATAATCACAGGCAAACGATCGACGGTCTTTGTTCGAATTTTCCATCCCAATGCACTACGTTACCCAATGAACATATTTTGTTGTAAACATGGAAGTCAATTTAACTGATGTTGCTATTTCTACTCTATTTGCACCATGAAGACGCCTTAGTGTTGTGCGATTCAAAACAAGTTCATCCAGTTCAATACAATGTCCAACACTTTCGGCAACGGCACTGATTAAATGTATAGCTGCACAATCATTAATCTTTCACTTTTCAAAAGCTGAGAATATTCTAGGAGTAATGAAACATTTGCTTCCTCTAGAGGCTCCTTCTGCTCTTCAATATTTTCAATATTGAATATATTTTCAAATTCAATATATTTTCAAATTCAATATATTTTCAAATTCAATATTTTCTTTGTTTAACTTTTATATTTGCCAACCAGGCAGTGACCCATTAATATGAAAAAGCACTGATCCAGCTTGATCTATATTTAACTTTGAAAAAAAAAAAACTGACTGACCGAAGATAATCGAGTTATCGAAAATAATTCACTGACCGCTTTTTTTTCAAGATAAACAAAAACGATATCCCACCACAACGTGAATAGAGGGATAATCAAGTTGCATAAACAATTTACCCTAAGTAAATTTCTGGTTATTCATGAAGGTAACCAACCTTAATAATAGTCATACTAGGCAGGGGTATTTAACTATTTCATCTTGGAACGATAAATGCTTAGTGGACGATCGTTATAGTATCGCTAAGAGTTCTTAACGGATTGTACTCGACAGGACAAATATGAACTAAACCAATCTAAAGCTACTCCACTAGTTCCAGCTCTCTGTAATTCATAAATCAATTTTTTATGTTTCACTGTTTCAAAAGCCTTGGTTATATCTATAAATAGTGCTGCAACTTTTGTATTATTGTTTAAACGAAGATATTTTGTCTTAAAGCTAAGTAAAGCTTCTTCAGAAATTAACTTTTCTCTAAATTCATATTGTGCTTTATTAAAAAATCCAGTTTTGTCAAAAACTAGTAACAGTTTTATATTCTTAATTAAATTTTCGAGAATACCGGTAGTAGAGAAATATGCCTGTAATTTGACAAGTTTAAAAGGTCTCCTTTGACAAGTTTAAAAGGCCCGAACTACAAAATCAGCTATGATGGAGGTATGAAACTAGTTATTTTTTTTGTTTTGCGTCACTGCTCACTACTGGTGCTGGGAAACAATTGCTTGATTCACTATAATCATAAACGAGAATAATGTTTTGTTCTAACTTATTTGTGTTATTGGATTTACTGTTATATGTGTGAAACTTTTGCGGAATGGTTACAAAATATTGATTGGAAATGATCGCAACTTTCAAAGGATCGTCATGATCATATCCTTCGTCGTCTTTAATTCTTAATTGACTAGCGTTCTTTATGTTTGTACCGATACCCACATTAATTATGCGCCACTGACTGATATATAATTTTTATTTTTGTCAAATCCGAATTCATAAAATTGAGTTTCTACTTTCTTTAACCAAATGATTAACATGCTTTTGCTTCAACTTGTAGGCTTTTTCGCATTTTTAATTGATGGACTTTATATCTTTTATACAAGTTAATTTTCTTAATCGCAATACTAAGTTTATTGAACATCAAAATATTCGATTTAATTTTTGAATATTTAAGTTGGCTTTTCTGATTGTGAATATTCAGAATTGAACCAAAATTGTCATAGCAAAATTGTCATAGGCTTGATCAACACAAATTGAATATTAAACTCCAGATTGTTCTGAGGCGCTTCGCGCCCGTTTATTCCTACCAAATTTTCCGATTTTTTGGCAATTACGCCATCATCAGGGTTTGTTGTGTTTTTTTATTAATTTAAAAATACATTAATTGAATGTTAAAAAATTCTATTTCCAAATCAACTGCTGTGCATTCTCGAATGAGTCAGGCAGTGACATTTACTACGTAATATTAGGGATTCAGTCCGGTTTGAACCCGGATTGAAATTTTAATTGTAAACCGGATCGAGTCAACTTCACGTTAACTTAATTCGATTCACCAAATTGATAAAATCGAGTTAACTCAATCCTCAAAAATACCAATGTATACGGAATCGAGTCGAAAACGAGTCGAATTTATTATTTTAACTATTTTAATTTTTATTTGAGTTTAAATAAATTTAGAAACATGAATCAACATAAGTCGCCAATATATACGCTAAAAAAGATAACTCGGTTTCAATCCAAAGTTAACTCTAAGGGCTATATCCTCCATTAAGTCGCAAATCGCAAAGTTGCGCCGTTGCAAAATGGCTGACTTGCGGCGCTTGCAATTGCGACTGGAATATGGTATCGTCGATTATGATCGCAAATTGGATATTCAGCACTTTCGCTGAATAATATTTGCGACTGTCACTGTTTCACATTAAACCATTATTTTGTTTTATATTTTAAACTGTTATTAAAATGGAAGCGGGACCATTAGAATTATCAAAAAAAAAAACAAAAAAGCCGAGGCGTCCAAATTTTAGTGATAGTTTGTTGTTATTGTTTAAAATTTTGGATTATAATATAGAGAAGTTCTTTTATGTAATTAATTTATGAACCTTCATTTATGAACTGAAAACTAATTATTTTTATTTTTAGATGATTCAAACTTATATGGTGACGACCTAACAAACGCGTGGAATGATTTGGCGGAAGAGTTTTCATCCCAAACTAATACTCGATGATCTGGTGAAGAACTTCGAAATAAATTTAAAGATATGAAGTCGAGAACAGAAAAAAGAGTTGCCGAAATAAAAAGTCACCAAAACAAAACCGGTGGAGCTCCTCCAAAAGTCCTTTCGGAAATTGAAATGTTAGTTGAAAAGCTAGCCGGGGCAAACGCAATGTCTGGTTTAAGTTACAGCACTTATAGTTTTTCTGAGGTAAGTTTATACTTCTCTTCAAACCTAAAAATAAACAATACCAGATTTTATTCTTTATTATATTATAGAGTGTTATTAATGTTATGAACTGTAGCGATGATAATGCCAAAATAATAGCCTTGGAAATGGAACTAAATCCAACACAAATCGCAATTAACAAAGAGACACAACATCAACAAACTTCAAAATCATCAAAAAAAGTAAGAGCTATTGGAACGTTCCAAAATATAATATATAATGAGAAAGAAACGTCAGGATAGTAATATTAAAAGACAAACATTCCGAAATGGTAAGAAATATTTATAGTGTTGTTTACAAGGATTTATTTATCTATTTTTTTTATAACAAATAGACAACGAGTTGCTTTTGATTTATAAAGAGAAGTTAGCAGTATCCAAGGAGATACTGGCTGTAGTAAAGCAGCAACTTGATATTTCCAAAGAGAGGCTTCACGTGGAAAGGGAAATGCTCAAGATTGCTAGGAAAAATGACGTGAACCTAAATGAATCGATCAAAAGTGTTGTTTATTTTGAGGAAGAATACCTATAAAGAAAGAATATCCCTATGCTGGCGCAAACGACTGAATTGTGATACCTGCAAAGACTTAATATTGTTGTAATAATTTTATAAAATGAATTTTTTATATGTACATACATATAATTTGAAATTTAACTAAACACGAAATCTCAAAATTATTGTTGTTTTGTTTGTTTAACCAATTTTTATTCTTCAATTAAATTTTGGAAATTATAATTAATTTAAATATTTCGGTTTATCTGGCCTCTTGCTCCTGAAGAAGATTGGACGGCTTAATAGTCATCATCACTCTCACTATCAGCATCAGATAGAAAACCGTCAGTGTTGTCTTCAAAACTATTTGGAACATTGTATATTTTTGAAATATTGTGTAAAATAAAGCAAGATAGAATAATTTGAACACATTTTTTTAGATTGTAGCATAACATTCCACCACTTTTATTTATTATTCTAAAACAGCTCTCGAGTATTCCAAAACATTATTCTATTATTTTTCTTGCTTTCTTGTGAAATTTGTTATTATTTTCTTCCCGGCAACGTTGATTATGGATTATGAACCCATCAACGTTGATTATGGGAGGTAAGAGGCAATGTTGTAGAGGGTATCCACTATCCCCTAATAACCACGTATTTTATAGGAACTCTTCAGAATGTAAGAAATTATAAAGAGACGATGTTTTATAAATATGTGTGTCGTGGATTGAACCTGGCTATTTGACTACTACATCTGTAAACATTTCATTCGAATCGCAAACCTAAAATATGTAAAATAAGTAAAAAATGTACTATGTAACTAGCAATAGTCTGTAACTTACTGCTCGCACATTAATGGAATAAGGGGCATATCCTCCATCCAGTCGCAGATTGGTAACTTGCGCGGTCGCAAAATCGGATAATTGCGATGCTCATATTTGCGACTGATAATCCACATCCTCGATCAACATCGCAAGTAAGTAATTCAGCGGTTTTGCTGAATATTATTTGCGCCTGTCATTTGAATATTTTCTGTTTACAACAGGTTATATCGTGTAGATTTTAGTATTTTATTTCGAAAATTTTTATAATTGTGTTCAATATTTAAAAAATACTATGGTAAAATGGAAGTAATAAAAAATAAAAAACAAAGACGACCTAATTTCAGTGAGCGTGACTTGTTATTACTGTTAAAAATCCTTCAAAATAATAGAGAAGTTCTTTCATGTAACAAATTCCAATTTATTGATAAAGTACTTTCTAATTGACCTTTTTTGTTTTATAGATGATTCTAATCTATATGGAGACGATTTGACAAAAGCCTGGGAAAATATAGCCACTGAATTTTCATCCCAAACAAATATAGCTCGAACTGGGGATGAATTAAGAAATAAATTTAAAGATTTGAAGTCCCGCACAAAGAAGAAAATAGCTGAGATTAGTAGACATCAAAATCAAACTGATGGTGATGCTCCTAAAGTTTTGACTGAGGTAGAGCAACTGATAGAAGAATTAGCAGGAGAAAATGCTATGTCCGGGCTTTCATATTTCGCAGACAGTTTTTCAGAGGTAGTTATTTTAAATTAAAAAATAATATGTTAATATGTAGTATATTTTAGAACCCCATCAACGTTGTTCCGGAAATTGAAATTACCGACGACGAAGCAACAGATGCAAATGTAATAGAAGAGCTGAGCACCACACAAAAAATTAATGAAGAGCCAACAACAAAAGGAACAACTCAGCCAACAAAATCAAAATTAAGGGCTGTTGGTGTTCTACGACAAATGACAAGAAAACAACAGCAGCAGCACAATAAAAAGAAAGAGTTGGGAAACCGAAATGGTAAGGAAAACTCATTACATAATATTTATTTATACTAATTTATTATAGAAAATTATTTCTCTAGATAAAATTGATGAAGAGCTTCTTCAAATTTATAAAGAAAAACTTGCTGTGTCGAAAGAAAAATTAGCGGTCGCGAAGGAGCATCTTGCTGTCTCGAAAGAACGATTAGCAATAGAAAAACAAATCATAGCAAATCATACCGCGAATTTTGCTCAGAACTCTGAAACGACTTTTTAATATTCCGAATGCTTGCTCAATAATTTTTCTGGTTTTTGTATGGAACTTATTATAATTTTCTTCCGCAGTGGTTGATGGGCCTATAATTGGGGGCATTAGACAATGTTTTAGTGGATAACCACTGTCACCCAAAAGCCACGTATTTTATGGGAAATCGTTTGAATGTACAAAATTATAAAGCGAAGACGTTCTGTAGATGTGGGTATCGTGCGTCGATCCAGGCCACTTAACTACTACATCAGTAAATATTGCGTTTGCATCACACACCTACAACAGAATATTTCAATTTGACTACTCACTAAATTTTAATTTACTTACTGCTTGTACATTAATGGAATAGTACGATTTTCGGTTGAAAAAGGCATATGCATCCGAAACAGCTGGTTTCTGGATCGCAATATGTGTCCCGTCAATTGCTCCAACGACATTTGGGAAACCGTAGGACCTGTAAAATTCCAGTTTTTTGTGGGCCATTTCCTCTTCGGTTCTTGGAAACTTAATGAACATTTTAGTTGTTCTGATTAATGCCTCCAAAAATTCGGCAAAAATTTTGCTGACAGCGGTTTGACCCAAATTGTGAAGTTTCATTTCTCCACAAACAAATTGGAAATTCCCCGAACCAAGAATATTAAGTGACGTCAAAACCTATGAATAGTTCAATTATATATACATTGTTACAACATAGTTTAGTTATAAGAGAATAATGTGTAAATACGTACAATTAAATAAGGCGGAAACGCTTTGCTTCTATTGGTGGGTCTCTTCAAGTAATCCGTCAAATCATTTATAATAGACCAAGCAGCGCTTTTTGTGAATCGGTATCGCACAAAAAAAAAATGTTATCGTCGCAGTCAAATGGATCTTCACGATCGCGAAATATTTTTATTTGAATCCGAGCGTTTCTTCTGCGCCGTTGAACTAATTCCATTTTAATTTAATTTAATTCCAATTAATTTTTAAAAACACTTTCACACAAAATACGGATATATTATGTGTTAAACAAAATATGAAACTTCAAAATTTTATAATTTATAGGTTATGTACGGTGTTAAATATCTTTGCTACCTCGAAATCAGAGTCGCAAAAAAGCATCAACAAATTTAATATGTTGCGACCAACTTTTTTATCGAGGATGTCGATTTGATGTTTCAGCGGTGTTAACTTGCTTAACACGCTTGCGACTGGATGGAGGATATGCCCCTAATACGATTTTCGGTTAAAAAAACAATATGCATCCCAAACAGTTGGCTTCTGAATTGCAATATGTGTTCTGTGTTGCATCGACAACGTTTGGAAAGCCATACTTTGTATAAAAACCCCGTTTTACTCTTGAGATTTCTAAACCATTCTCGGGGAATTTAATAAATTTTTTGTTTTAGATATCAAAGCTTTTTAAAATTCGCTAAACACTTTACTAACTCCTGATTACCCTAAATCATGGTATAAAATTTGTCCACTGACAAATTGAAAATTTTCAGTTGCTAATATGTTCAGAGAAATTAGAAGCTGAAATTATTAACAACAATATTATGAAATTATTAATTTTCTTATACATACATAAATATAATAAGGTATACGCACTATTAAAAGTGGTGGAAACGCTTTACTCCTGCGTGTGCGTCTTTTTAATTGTTCATCCAGTTCCTTTATAATAAACAAAGCGGCATTTTTAGTGAATCTATATCTCACGAAAAATATGTCGTCATCACAATCAAAAGGATTTTGACGATCGCGAAAGACTTACCTCCGAATAGCATATCTTCTTTGAATGAGTTCGATTTTTTAACTTTGTTATTTTTTACATTTTATATTATAATTGCATAGGTTTGGCATAATTCAAAGATTTTTGAGGTTACGATCTGTGTTAAATGTATTTATTACACCAAAATCGGGGTCGCAAAAAAACAAACAAAAATTAATCATTTGCGTCTGTTATTTTTATCGAAGATGCGAAATCTTCAGTTAAGTACTGTTAAAAATTGGAGTCGCAAAATCCAACAAAATATTAACGAGCTGCGACTGTCATTTTCATCGAGGATGCTGATTTCGTAATTTTGACGTGTTAACTTATTTAACACTGTTTATGGAGGATATGCCCCTAAGTTGGTTCGATCCGTTGGTTCGATGTAGTTATAGACGTTTATAATATTTCCATTTTATTTCAGTTTAAGTAGGTCTTGAAAAAATTGGAATTATTTCGAAAAATAGCTGGATCTCAGTTAGCTTTGTTTTATACATAACCAAATTGACAGAACTAAATTGTTTTAATATTAAAATGTTTACAAATTTAGAATTTTATTAACATGAATTTAAATGGACACGCTTTTTAAACTCCTTAATCTGCCAATTTAGTAACGTCCATTCCAATGCCAGCGAAATTCTCGATAATTTGTTTTTGGTCTTGTCCAAAGACATAGTTGAGCTGAAGCCTCGGGATCACCAGTGATTCTCGCCTATTAGGTATTAGTTGGAAAAATATTTCTGCTCTGAAAGTATATCAATTGTACCGGGTGAATGTTTATTAGATCGGCCAATTGATGTAATGTTGAAATTTATCGATAGGGGTTAAAGCATACAATTCACAGCTGTGATTAACCAAAGTTAATGGAACTGGTTTAAAAATGAACAATATTATGTAGTATTTGGATGTGTTTCTGAATTTGGATCTGATTTAATGATTATTTCGTTGGTACTTTTGAGAGAACGGTATACATTATCAGAAATTTATGGTGCGTTTCAGAATGTAGTAGTCTTTCGACATTTCCTTTTTAGAATTATAATATAAAAAAAAAAAAAAATTGGACACCCTGTGCGTTCTCGAGTGAGTCAGTGACATAGACATTTATAATAGCTCGCCCCAAATTATTTCGTCCGAGCAAATACTTTTGACCTTCACGAAAATTGATTTTGATGATAGAAAAATCAAACAATTCAACTAAATTCTCAATAGACGTTTGAGTTAGACGGTTGAGTGGCCATTCCATTCACTTTTTCATCGAATTCAACTCGAAAGGTAGGTTTATGATTGCGTTCGTTCGTTCGGTCATTTGTTCGACCAATCATCTTTTTGATTGATTGATTAGAATGTACGGCCAAAACTAAGCAAGGATCCCGGATACGCCGGGCCAACCGTACACCCCTTTTACATATAACAAGATGGAGGGATACGAAAGATTGTTAGGTATGATAGACTTGACCCGGTTACAGACACCTAAGTAGTCAATAGTTAGTAAAGCACAAGACGGCACAATTATTTTTGTTTTTCGGGATATAAATAATCAGCAATTAACATCCTAAAAAGTAATTGATTAATTAGTAAATGTCCTGAGATAAAATTTCATTATTATGAGTGATTAAATTTTATTTAATACCATTTCCTCCGCCATCCTCTCCCTCAAAAAAAAAAAAAAAAATGAAGCAGTTAATGTCGCGACGCCGGGCCCGCCACACACCTTTATTATAGCATCTTAAAAAAATGATAATCAATAATGTTGGCATCTTAATGGTAAATTTCCTGAAATAAAATGTCATTATTATGAATAGAATAAATGTAATGTAATGATTATTATAACTAAATTAATTATAATTTGACTATCGTAAAACAAATAAAATAAAATAAATCGAATCCAAATATTGTAGTATTAAACGGATGGATCCCCTTTTCAACGGATAACCTTACCATCCCTAATAAACCAATATGTTTAATAAAAATAAAAATGAAACAAAGACATCTGGTTTCAAAAATAGCTAATCTGGAATCTATAAGGTAATATATAAATAATGAATGTGTCACATGTTAAGAATCCCCAATACCTAAACCAATTAACTCATTACAATTTATTCCCAATCAGAATTAAATAAAACTATTATGCTAATCGGGAATCTGTCAATTCACCCAAATTTGATCGCAACTGGTTACAAAATGATTAAGTACGAGACCAAATCCCACTCGCCCAAAATTTATGTTACAATCTTAATGTTTAGATTCGAATTCGAATAAACCGTATTTTACTATTATCACTTAACAAATTGCCGAGTTTCGGGAAACAGTTTGTTTTCTTAAGCGTTTGTGAAATATTACTGAATAATTGACTATGTTTACATTATCCTTGTAGCTATATGTAACTTTATTTTTAATTTAAATTTATTCAGTATTTTTCTTATACATTTTTGAGCTTGCCCGTTCTGATATGCAGTAAATTGAATGTGTTCCAGCTCTCGGTTAAAATCAGCCTCTTCCATCAGAATCTTGTAGAGTATGCAGAAAATAGAATTGAACGCTGCTCGTTTGTACACAACACAAACGAGCAGCGTTCAATTCTATCTACTAGTATAACAGCTTTTATCTCTGTTTGTAGATATCTTTAAATCCAGGATTGGTAAGGAGCCATCCTTTTCAAATTCCTTAGTGAATTTTATTGATGGCGACTGTGACTGTGAGTTAAGTGTATTAATGTGTTTGTCCATGATGTCCTTTTTTTCTACGGCAAAAACGTCGTCAACGTATAGCGTAACTAAATTCTTCGTAATAAACAATGATTCTGAACGATATGAAAACGTTGCTAACAAATGATACCTCCGCCTTCAAAAGGTGCTGTACCGTATTAGCAATTTCTACGTTTACTGGAACAGTAGGGAAAAATGCTGTAACATCAAAGGAACTCATCACCCTATCGTCGTTGAGTACAGCATTTTTAAGCATTTTTGTTAAAAAAACGTTATATGGTTTCGGTTTGCCGTCTGTCCGTCTGTGTCTACGACAACTCGAGAACGGATAGAGATATCAACTTAATTTTTTCAGTTAAAGTTCAAGCAATTGTTAATTGTTAATTAATTGCATTCGTTAAATAAAACAAATTCGAGGTTACGAAGGGGTTGTCAAATGCGTAGCGAATTGTAATAATTCGCTAAAGCATTGTGATTTTACTTTACATGTTATAACTTCAAAGTATTTTCAATATTTTTTTAGTTTGGTCACTGCAGTCAGGGAGTGCATTATTCTACTTTCGTTTGTGGAAATATTGTGAGTAAATGGCCTTTTCTTCTACGACTAGAAAAGTCGTAAACATTTGATGGGTGCTATTAAAAATAATATTTTGTCCGAAAAGTGGAAAAAATCTTGAACAAGTTTAACAGAAATTATTCCTGAATTGATAAAAAGAAATTCATTGTTTCGGTAATTATATTATTTGATATTGGAAATTGAAATTTAGGCTATCGTAGAATGAATTAGATGAATCAATAAATCTTGCGCTCAAATTCATTAAATCAGACAATGTTTTTTGTATAAAATTATAAATATTTTATATGAAATTAATAAAAAAATCTTTGTTTTCAGTAATTAGTTGTCTAATATGGAAAATCGCAATTGACGTAACCGTGGAATAATTTAGATGATGAAAAATGATTATATGAAACAGATACTTTCAATTCTTTGAAATCTAACATATTTTATAAGAATTAAATAAAAAAAAATCTACGTTTCTGTAAAAATGTTATCTTATATTGCAAATCATAATTCTATAATTCACTGATAATAATTTAATAAATTAGTGAAAGTTGAACAAAAATTCTTTGAATCCGACAATTTTATATTCTTTGAATATTTAAATGTTTTATATAAAATCATAAAAAAAATTCTTCGATTCAGCAAACCGGGTCGCCACGAAAATAAAGAATATTGTTTGGTATTATTCAAGAAACTTAATGTATGGCTACAAATCATAGAAAATATTTGTTGATATCTGACTACATTTTGTTTAATATTAAAGAATCAGTTTTTTCTGTGCGCATAGGGCATAAACTCCTACGAAAGATGGCACTTCCGGTACACTAATTTCAGCCAAATTTCTCTAGGATTTCTCAATTTATGGAAAAAATTACGTATGAAAGTTCATCCCGATCCGTTAATCCGTCTAAGATATAATATATAAAGAGTTTGGTTTGGGCTGTATAGACGTTTTTATCAAAACTAACATTTCCGCAAAAATTTTAAAGTAATAATCTGATCAAATTTTATTATAAATTAGGTTGCATGCATAAAAAGAATCATTCAAATTGATCAGGTTGTTCTCGAGTTTTTGCGAGACTAACGCACGGCAATTAATTTTTATTTGGATAAATAGATAGAGAAAATAAATAGATAAAATAAATAGATTAAATAGATTGGATAAATCACAAAGCAGTTTGGATGTAGCCTTCAGTGAGAATCGAATTCAGTACCTTCCAATCCATGCGCCGAAGCTTTAACCACTACACCAACGGCCTCTCAAAAAAAATATACACACAAAATTCATATGAAAATGATTTTTTATTCAATTTTTCGGGTTTTCCGAATTTTCCGTGGAATTTTTTAAAATTTTTTTTCGTAAGAACCATCTCCTGGTAATTGCGAACACAACAGAAAAGATTGAGCCAAACCGCTTCAGCCGTTCTCAACTGATGCGCGCACATACATTTTTTGCACCATTCTTATAGATATAGATAAGATTGTCAAAATTCTACACAACTTATATTTATAGTAGTCCGCAACCAATGCAATCTATTGAAAATAATCCGAAGTGGCTGTTTAAATGAATGATCATTGTCAAAATACAATTTTCATCGGTGGTGTTAAGTGTATTTCCATACAAAATTTCTCTACAAAACGCAATTCTCGATTTCCCGATTTTTTTTTTGATTTTTCGGTTTTCTTTTGGTTTCCGATTTTTTTCGAGTTTACGGATTTTCATTTGAGTTTTTCCGAATTTTCTCTTATTCTAAGCCCCACTGTATTGAGATGGACAATGCACAAAAAAAGAATCATTCAAATTGATCGTGTCGTTCTCGAGTTTTTGCGAGACTAACGCGCGGCAATTGATTTTTATTTAGATAAATAGATAGAGAAAATAAATAGATAAAATAGATAGATTGGATAAAAAATAAAGTAGCAGTTTGGATGTAACCTTCGGTGGGAATCGAATTCAGTACCTCCCAAGCCAAGCGCCGAAGCTTTAACCACTACACCACCTGTCTCATAGAAAATGTACACACAAAATTCATATGAAAATGGTTTTTTATTCGATTTTTCGGGTTTTCCGACTTTTCCAGTGGATTTTTTTAAAAATTTCTTTCGTAAGAATCATCTCCTGGTAATTGCGAACACAACAGAAAAGATTGAGCCAAATCGGTTCAGCCATTCTCAACTGATGCGCGCACATACATTTTTTGCACCATTTTTATAGATATAGATATTTATAAAAGAAAATTACAAAGTTGGGTGTAATCCGTTACAATATAATCAACTCTCTTCTTATTTGCTGAAAATTTGAAATGTTTTTTTATTGGCAGGATAATCGCGGTGTGATCTGTCACTCGGAAATCGAAAACCATAGGATAGATTTTTGATCACTATTGAGCCTCGTTATATTGTGTTATTCCGTTAACCATTGATAATAATCCAAACATCATTATTAGAAAATGTTTGCAATCATTAGAATCACTAATTATATCGATATTTAGACCACCGATTAATAAATAAAATTTTATATTATTCTATGGGTGATGTCACCTCGTATTAAGAGTAAACGAGTGAAAACGGTATAAACAAATTAATGTATAATATATCGTGGGTTTCGATTGTAAAATAGAGACGGATTATTGGCAGTTTAGAATGATAAGCAGGTAACATCAAAAATATATGGCACGAAACATATACCGTAACCCCGGCAGCTTTTGAATTTTATTACTATGCGAAATAAAAATTCATACTTCAACTTTTTCTAGTTATTGGGAGATACTTGCGAAGTTTGGTGTATAACTGTATACCTGAAGTGAATGAGAGCTTTTTCAATTCAAATTCGGCAAAACATTAAAAAATGTAAAGAAATCTATAGATTAAATATTCAACCAATTAGGAAATTCTGAAATTTGAACAGGGATATGCTTTTAGTTTTTCAAGACAATTTTGGTCAGGTGAGTTTATTTTTTCGATTTAAAATTCAAGAGCGATGTGTTGGGGATCTATGTATACATTTATAATAAAAGAAAGTCGGGTGTTTACAACATGTTCTCGAAAGAAAATTTCACCTAGGGAATACATTTTTCAATTTTGTTTCCATATTTCATGATCTTTATTTTCCTACTAAGTCAAACATTTCGGCTAGATAAATAAACTCGAAAATATTTCTTTAGTGGGAAAATAAACATTACTAAAATTACAAATAATTATGAAAAATGGCGCCTGATTTCGAAAATTTTCCGATTTTAAGAATGACAAACAATTTAAAGCTCTCTGCTCTCCAGACCGAATGACTGATCCAGACATGATATAAAATTTCATTCTACAACGTTTTCCATAAATTTTGAGCTCATAGAGAAATTTGTTGAGAAATGGACAAAATGGAAGCGACAGCTTCCCTTAGAGCTTTCTTATTTTTGCAAATATTTAAGAAACGAGGCCATTTACGGAAACCCGATTAAGAACGAAAAGATCTAAAATTAAATTTGCAATAACCATTATTCTAATATTATCGCAGAAATAACGTGTTTTAATATAACAGATTTTCACTCCAAATTCGCCCTCTTCATAGCCAAGACTTATGAGGATGGAACCTTATACTTAGGTTTTTTCATAAATGTGATGATCGTAGTGAAAAGTGACGAAAATGTGTGTACAGGGCGGGTGTGGCAGCTTAAAACAAACCATTAATAAAACATTTTAATTTATACATTTTCGGTAAAAATGGTAAAAAGAGTCGGTCGCTGTCGATTGCAGCCTCTATTTCTTGTTAATACCCACGAAGGCGATTTTGGGCGACTAACAACTGCTATGACCACGTGCAGAATAAAAACTACTTTCAATTATATCACGTATGACCAGAAGAATTGTATAGCTCAGTTACTTATTCGATTTATCAACTACTTATTAATTAAACGCAATTAAATCCTAATAAAAATTTCTAATGAACATTAAATTTTAATTCTCTCTATTATTACGAATAATCTAATTTTTTGCCCGCAAAAACATATTAAAACTATTATTCTACTACTTAAAATGAAATCATGGTGCTGATGGCTCTGTATAATTTAATCTAATTTAGTGTGTAATTAGATTTGGCAAATCCAGTAAAAACTTAAATGAGTCCTAAAATTCAATTTTCTTACAGGAAAATTATTTCCAATAATAAAAATTAAATGTAAACAAAATTAAAACTCTACAAATCAAATATTAAACAAGATACTTAATATTTTTTTGTTCTTGCGTTTGGGTTGAATTGGTGTTGTATGTTATAAGAAGAACAAGACATGGTATAAGAACAACTGTAATAAACATAACATAGACGAGTAAAATCTACACACAGTGATATCAAAAAAACAATCTTTCTTCGCAAACGAGAGCTTTTTTTACCGTGGTGGGTGTGGGTGTAATACCAAGTGAATCACTAAAAGTTTTTTTTTATTCTATTATAACTTTATTAAATTAATTATTTTATTACTACTACTATTATTACTTTTTTACTCATCGCCGTATTATTAAATAATAATGAGAAAATGTGTATTCTGTACATAAACTAACATATAATAATGTTACATAAGTCTTTATACGTATACTCGTATCTGTAGTATGAGAATAATAAAGATTTTGATATTTGATAATAGAATCTAAAAAATAATAATAATCATCATAATAATAGTAGTAATATAATAATACTATGTACAAGTAGTAGGAAAAAAAAGTTTTTTGTAATTAAAAAATTAAAACAGAAAAACAAATAATTTTATTGCACTTTTCCACAAATTTTTCCTTTTCGTTCTAAGCTTTCATGTTATATGTGTTATAATTGTTATTACACACAATCATCATTCGTATAATGTTCTGAATGTAGTTTTTGACGATTATACATTTATTACTACACATTCATAAGAGCTTTTTTTAACTATTTTGTGTTTAATTTTCATTGTTATGTTGCAAAATAATCAAAATTCTTCGAATATGTAAAATAATTAAAATAAAAGCGCGATAATAATAACGATTGCTATAATTAGCTTTTATATAAATTACATAGAGAGGTAACAAAAAATTCAATAGAAATAATGCTTAACGAAAAGATTTGTGAGTTTTTTTTACGTATAACTTTATCCTCTCCATTTTAGCCACTTTAATTTACAAACTTTATTTAATTGGCAAAATAGTCAGTCTAAAGGTAATTTTTTCCACACGGCTTGGTTAAATGTTATAGTTGTTGAAGAAAACAAAATTATTGGTCTGTAGAAAAATGTTTGTTGCGTGTGAGAGTAATGCGTGTACTGCTACATATGTGCGACAAAAACAGTTAATCAGAAGTATGTGCTTCAAGCTATCATTTTCGCCTTCGTTCTACGGATATTTTATGTTAAAATTGGCAATAATTTTGTTACTCATGCAGGTTATACAGGGTGTCCCAAAAGTTAACTATCAAACGAAGCAAGGTGATAAGCAAGCTCATTTCCAACAAAAACACAGTAAAGTTTTTTGAAATTGTTGATGGTGCAAAAGTTATTCCATCTTTAGTGTTTTTTAGTAAAATCGCATGCACATCCACCAAAAAATTAATTAAAAATAAAACCAAGTTTTAAAAAATTAAAAATAAACCAAGTAGAGTTATTTTGTTTAACTTTCTTTTTTAGTACGATCCAGTGTGTCTTTCAAACAAAATCATTTTTATAAGCTGCATTCTTTTGCAGCTGCATGCATCTTTTGTCAAATAAAAACAATGGTTTTGTAAAGCTTTTTTGTTTCTAAACCTTTTTGTTTATATTAAGTTGACCCACTATCAGAAAAATATGCGACACTAATGTAGATTTTAAAATGGTATCACACATCGGAATGTTTTTATCAATTTTTTTTTCTTAAAGTAAGTCGTTAATTTTGCAATTAAAAATTGCACTTACAAAATTTTGGGTTGTAGATGCTTTGTCAGAAATAAAATAAAATGAACAAAATAATTTGTTTTTTATTTTTATATTATAATAAGTGTTTGAAGTGTCCACCATTTGCCAAAATACGTAGTGGGGACAGCGGTATAAAATTTTGTTTAATCCATCGAATCGCACGTTCGTTAGTTTTAATAATGTTGGACGCCTCGATTATACGATGCTGCAAATCCTTTTCGGTCTGGTAACTATTTCATAAACAGGCTCTTTATAATAACCAAACAGAAAAAAATGTAAAGGATTTATATCAGGAGACCGCGATGGCAATGCAAAGGACCCTCTTGTTCCAATCCAGCGGATTTTATAATTTACGTTGAGGTGTTGTCTCACTACTAGTGCATAGGAGGAGCTTCATCATGCTGCAGACACAGTCGTTTTGTAAAAACTTAGATAAACTTTCTCGTTGATCCGACGTGGTAGTTCAAATGGGCCAATCAATTTTGCGTCGACCATTCCTACCAAATGTTCACTCTAAATTGGTGCTAAAACCGACTGAAAATTATTGGATATTGAATATCTCCCCTTTTTAACACGTTTATATTAGTTCACTCAGTGTGTCTGTTTGTATCGTCAAATTTTGTAATCCATTTTTCAACCATTTGCGATAGTCCAATTAAACTGAAATTTTGCATGCAGGCTTAACTCCGATGACAATACAAGATTCTAACATTTTTGGACATTAAATATGCTCTGGCATAGTATATTTATTGATATTTAAACTGTAAGTAGTGAAGACACAAACCATATTTGAAAAGCTATAAAAAGTTTATCATACATAAAACCCGCAAATCTTTTTCAAAGTGCTGCCATCTAACTAAAAGTATGAAAACTTTTCACATGGTCATTGACATTTTAATTATAAACGTCCGAGTATGTATGGAACTAAAGATATGAATTACAAAATGTTTTTCTTTTTATTACAAAAAATTTGTTTAATTCGGGCTACTAGATTTGGTTTAAAAAAATGGTATACTTAAGTTTAGCATTGCGTTCAACATTTTGTTTCATTTCTGACAAAGTATCATAGATACTAAAAGTGAACTTAATAAAAATTCGAGTTCTACAATAGTGTAGAACTCAAATTTTTATTAAGTTCACTTTTTAACAAACACGACTAACTTTGTGAAAAATATTGATAAAAACATTTTGTTGTTAATAGCCCGGTGTGTGATACCATTTTAAAATCTGCACTAAAAATGATTTTATTGAAAAGGCATACTCTTCTAGATCGTTCTAAAACAAAAAAATAATCAAACGAACTCTTGTTTTTTTTAAATTAACTTTTTGGTGGGTGTGCATGCGATTTTACTACAAAACACTAAAAGTGGAATAACTTTTGCTCCATCAACAATTCGGAAAACTTTACATGGCTGCTTTTGTTGGAAATGAGCTCCCCTATCATCCTGCTTCGTTTGATCGTCCACTTCTGGGACCCTGTATAATCTTAGATCGAATAATCGATACCATTTCAAAGTATATCCCAAAGTTTAAATTGATCTATGGAACATCTGAAAAACCTTAAAAAATGAATTTATCAAACTAACCATCTTTTCCAACTATTAGTTTTTTTAAATTAATAAATTTATTTATTTATTCAATATTAAACCGATTCAGGATCAACTAGTAATTTATCTATCCTAAATTATTTTCTCGGTTTAAGATGAGTAATCTGTTGGTTACTTATTTTACAATAATTCATATTCTAATTAAACTGGCCAGCTCCAGCGGTTTCTGCCTTTCGAGTCTCCTTGCTCCATTGGTGGTGTCCAACATACGAAGGATATCACAATTCCATTTGCACATTGGTTTTCTTGGCACAGCTCCAAACTTGGATACAATAGGTTCATACTAGTTTTAGCATTTGCCTGTATAGAAGCAATTTGTTGTGTATTGAGAGCTCGAAGTTCATTTTCCTACATTTGAGGTTTAGCTTTTCTTTTTTATTCTTGAGTCATTCTTTCTTCCATCTTAGCTTAGCATACTGAATTTGGTTTAACCTGGGAACCACAGGAATACACTTTACATTTTGGTTGGTAAAGTTGACGTGCACTGATTTGAGTTCATTTTATGAGAATCATAATTTTTTTAGTCCAGTTGCTTACATGTATTAACTGAAAAATAGAACAAACATAAAGAATAAACAGACTAGGTTCAAGTACACTACCCTGTGTTATGTCTGAAAATAATGCAATTAATTGGCGTAATTAGCTTTGAATATTATGAGACTTATTCGAATTGAACTGTAAGTGTACGCTGATGGTACGGTAAAATGATTTTCCGAATTGGAAGTAAATGCTGGATGGTTCGATGGTTTTCTCCATCAAACAATTTGTATTTTTATTTATTTAACTTTTAATCGTTTATTTTGTACTGTCTTAAAAATTCCGGAGAAACATAATTGTGAATAATATTGATAAGGGAAATATATATGATTTACATATTTATGTTTCATCATAAAGAGACGAATATTATTTTCATGAAATAATTGCAACGGTCTACATGTATTGAGCAGTTATTTTACATACTTTCCGGCGAATATACATGTGGATTGTTGCATTTATTGTGACATTTGTTTTAGTTTGGTTTGTCTTGATCATAATTATAAATTTACATTTAATTTGAAAGTTGATTGGTTTATAATGTGTTAGACAATTATTTAAATAATAACACTGATCAGATAAGAGTTTCAAATTATAATTTAAGGATCTATTATAATCTAATTTGATTTCATTTCAGAAACGTTAAAAGAGTGATTTACATTTATAAAACAACTTTACTGATGTCAATAACTCGATCACCTGCTTAATATGGTTAACTAAATTCGAATGAAATTAATGTGAGTATGAATTTTATCAATAATATAGGAATTAGGTGACATCAATAAAGTTGTAACTTAACTAATTTTACATAATATTTTAATTTTAGGTTGCCACCATTGCTGTGCAGACACTAATATATAGTTGTAATTTATAAGAAAACAATTGTTTTGGTTTTTGAGAAATTAATTAAACTAAATACAGCAGAACATGTGACAAAGTGTGTGAGAAAGTATTTTGAAAAAGTTTTATTGAAAACTAAAAATTTTTTCGTAAGAACCATCTCTTGGTAAATGCGAACACAACAGAAAAGATTGAGCCAAATCGGTTCAGCCGTTCTCAACTGATACATACATTTTTTGCACCATTTTTATAGATATAGATTGTCAACCAAAATGTACTTACAAGTCCAAACCAAACAATATTAATAATTTAAAGGAAGCTATTTAAAGTATGATGAACTATCCCGCTCACCACACACAAATAAACTCATTATTCCTGAATATCTGTTTACTTTTGGGGCAGATTAGTTTATAAAATTTAATTAAAAATTACAACTGAGCTTTTATAATTACGGCTTTCATATATTAATATTTTTAATCCCCATATTGTTTTATGGTAATATAATTAACAATATAATATAATTCCGTGTAGTTTTAAATGCTAGGTTTATAGTAATAATAACAGTAATTATTTTTATAGACGGTGTTGTTGTACTACCGTTGAAATATGAAATTTATGTAAAGGGATGTACATCTTACGTATTCAAATTATTTTGTTATTACTTTACGAAAAATACGATAAATAATGAAATCGTATCTTTAGCGTGGGTGTATTAACCTCGTATGTCCGTAAATCCCTTGTAATTTCTCAGAACTAAATTTAATATAATTTTATTTTAAACCGAGTTTTGCTAAAATAATACATCTTGATGTGAAGCGCAGAGAAAAATTCTATAATTTAACGTATTGACGCAATTTATTTATTTCCAAATACTTTATGTAAATCAAATTTCTTACATTGAATTTTGGATACATATTGATTTATAGGTATCTGGTTCAACGAAATGGGGTTAGCTTTGTTTTAATAGCTTTAATTTTGACTCGCTTAGTTGTTCATACGAAGCATTTAACACTTTCGCTGCCGCATGTGCTCCGGTGCATCTTGAATTTTACATTCTATCACGCCTCATGTGCACCTGCACATCATGCATTTTTTTCTTTTATCAAGCCTCTGTGGCACCAGCATATCATGCAGTTTTTCTCTCGCTACACGCCGCGGTGCAACGGGGTCATGATGTATTTTTTATCCTTTTTCTTTGCGTTTTTTATATTTTAGTATTCTTGAAATTATCTCATTAGTTTAAATTCCCGTTAAAAAATACATAATAGTTAATTTGTTATTAAACTTTTGCACCCGTAACTCATTGGCCTGTAGATAATATGTTAATTTATCGCAGGGCACTGAGTTACCGGTAAATCATATTTATTTATGCAATTCGGGAAATCACCAAATATAATTTTTGTAATATATTTGAGTGCAGTCCTAAACTAATTTGTTTCAGTCGAGAAGAAATAATCAAGTGAGTAACATGGGTTTTAGTTATTTCTGTAAAAATTATTAGTGTAAAAATTATTCTGTAAAAATTATTAGTGTAAAAATTATTTTGTAAAATTTATTAGAATTAGTGGTTTGTGTATTTTAAAGAAATAAAATGAACAATAACATTGATTTGTGTGCTGCGCAGATAAAGACTAATTAAAATTCGCCTTATAGCGATGATGTTGAAATAATTACAAATATGTCGGAAGTAATAGAAATAAAAGATTCATTAACGGTTTCTCAATTTTTATTTGATGACGATGAAATGGAAAATAACGTAAATGATGATCTTTTAAAAAAGTTTGAACTTCCAAAAAATGAAATGTTAACCAATTCGAAGAGTCCAGATTTATTTGAATCTGATATTGATTTCTCTGGTTCAGATAGTGAAGACGATTATGAACCTAGTCATTCTGACTCTGAAGAAAGCGAATATTCAGATACAGAAATGTCAAATTTGGATGGTACTAATAATTTGGATGTGTATAATACGGAACCATCTGAAATAAATAATAATGCCTGGAAAAGTGCAAATGGCAACACTCTTCATGTTTTCAATACCTCGCCGACACCAAAACTTCATGAAACGCTTGAAGATAATTGTCCTTTCAGCTATTTTCGCAAGTTTCTTACGGATGATATTTTAGATATCATAGTTGAAGAAACAAATCGAAATGCCGGTGAATCGAAAGTGAATTCGTATCGTGTAAAAAAATGGACTTCTACAAACCGTGCTGAAATACTGAAATTTTTTGGTTTAATTATGTATATGGGAGTCGTACCATATCCCAAAATTGAAGACTATTGGTCTAGAAAGCCTATATTTACAAACAAATTTTGCAAAAGTGTCATGCCTCGAAATCGATTCCAGATTTTACTTCGTTTTATTCATTTTGAAAATGAACAAAACAAACATATTCTCAATTCAAAACTTTACAAAATTGATAAAATTGTTAATATACTTAATGAAAATTTTCAAATAGTCAAAACACCAGGTAAATATTAAAAATTTTGGTTCGCAATACATTTAAAAATTACTTATATTAGACTTTTTAGGTCAAGATTTGGTTATTGATGAATCTATGATTCCATTTCGAGGAAGATTATCATTCCGCCAATATCTTCCAGGAAAAGCTCACAAATATGGTGTCAAGGTTTTCAAAGTAACAGACCCACAAGGATATACTTACAACTCAAAAATTTATTCGGAAAAAAAAACTGTGTGTAATGAGCTCGCCTCAGTAGCCACATCTGTTTGTGTTTACTTAATGAAGGATTACTTTAATGCTGGACGATGTTTGACAACCGATAATTTCTACACATCGCTTGAACTGGCTAATATTTGTTTAGAACAAAATACTCATCTGCAGGGCATGATTCGCAAGAATCGAAAAGGCATCCCGGTTTTTCCAAAATTAAAAAAAGGCCAATCGATTTGCTTCGAAAAGGATGGAATTGTGGTAGGGGCATGGCGGGACAAACGCGAAGTATATTTCTTATCAACCAAAGAACCCGGAAGAATGGAAGTTGCGGGAAAATCTGGAAAAAATGAAGATATTAAAAAACCTAACATTATTATTTCATACAATAAGGTTAAGCAAGGCGTGGACGTGTCGGATCAATTATCCAGCTATTTTAGTTGCCTTCGAAAAACCATACGATGGTATCATAAAGTAGCATTCGAATTGCTGTTAAATACAGCAGTAGTTAATGCTTTAATACTTTATAACAGTTGTCACAAGAAAATGGAAATCGTTGATTTTAGGGAGAGTTTGATTATGGACATGGTTACATTTGAACAAGACTCGGATACGGATTGGGAACCAGATGAGCATTATCTTGAGGAAAGTTCCGAAAAGTCGAAGTCAAACCGAAAACTAAGAAGTCGTTGCAAATTGTGTTATAAAGAGATTTCAAGTCGGCTTGGTCCTAAGGAAGCTGGTAAAAAAACCAAATATGTCAGTACATTTTGCGGAAAATGCAAAAAGAATTTATGCCTGAAACATTTTAATACGTCACATAAGTCCCATTTAAGAAAATGAAGAACCCAACATTTTAATACTTTCTCTACCGCACCGCAGACGCTCCGGTGCATCAATTGAATTTTTATTCGTCCTTTTATTTATCCGTTTATTCCTTTCATTATTGTATGCATGAATTGACTTTGTTTGAAATAAAGAACTTATATAATTATTTTACTAATATTTATTCAAATTGTTGCGTTTAGTTATGGTTTTATATTGTTTTGATTGAGAATAAAACTGATATTCCGGTGTATCAACGGCATATAGGGAGATAAAAATGCATGCCATTCCGGTGCATCAGAGGCTTGGTAGTGTTAAAAAAAGCATGATGTGCAGGTACACATGTGGCTCGATATAAGGAAAAAATGCATGATGTGCGGGTACACATGAGGCGTGAGAGAATGTAAAATTTGCATGATGTTTGGGTGCCACAGCGGCGTATTATATGGAAAAACCTTAATGATTGTGCACCGGAGCACCTGCGGCAGCGAAAGTGTTAAACATAAACGGAGAAACGTATTACAATCGACTGTGAAATTGGATAATGTATTTGATTTGTGGTTTTGTAGAAGAATGAACATTAATATGAAACTAAAGCACCAGTAATGTAATGAAATAAAATTTTACGAACATTTCCTTAAGTTTTAAGATTATCACCATTTATATTTTTTGTGTCAAGTACCATATGCTATTTGACAAACACTAAAATATTGTTGCTGTAAGTGCTAGTGTTTTATTTTTATTTATTTATTTTGCACTAGCCCCAAAATATGGTGCCATTTGGCCCGGTTTCAACATATACAATTTTTACAAATTTTACAAATTTTCAAATATTACAAATTTTTAAATTTTACATTTTAATTAATTTTTTTTTTAATTTATTTTTGTTTTATTATTCTTTTATTCATCTTTCACGCATCGATCCCCTTTCATACTTCTATCTGATTCATTCTTATAAAATCATACACATTCTTATATACTTGCATCCCCATTCGTAATAATTCAGTCAGATTCCTTGCGTTCAAGAGGCCATCGAACATGTGTCTGTTTGTCTGTTCTGATTGAATGAAGAACATTTCAGAATCAAATGTTCGATGTCCTCCACAACCAAACAGCTTTCGCATACTTCACACTCAATCAAATTGCGTTTCTTCAAACACTCTTTCCAATTACCATGATTCAATCTCACACGTTCCATTGTTCGTAACATTCTAGTATCTCCTTTGATCTCCTTAAAAAAGGAGGTCGAATCAAAGGAGAACTAACCAGCTCAAAGTACTTCTTGCCTTTCACCTGACATTTTTCAACAAACTCCCTCTCCCATTTTCTCCAAAGATTCACTTGAAACATGCGAAGTACATCTCTTGCATCCATGAATTCAACCAAGCAACCCCGTTTCGCAAGCATATCGGCTCTTTCATTACCTTCAATTTGTAAGTGTGAAGGTATCCATTGAAGAATGACCTCACTCCCACAAGATTGAATGTATTCATACAGCATTTCAACATATACATTTCCATGAGTTCCTCCACCCTTACTAATCAATTCTAACCCACTCCGGGAGTCGGAGAATAACACTACTCTCCTCCTCCCTTGTGTCATTGCCAACTTGACCCCTTCCATAATTCCAATCAACTCTGCGTTCATTATACAGATACTTTCATGCACTCTTACCATTTTCTCTTTCCTCATTGAAGGAATAAAAATTCCTACACCTACTCGATCACCACTCACACTAGCAACTGTATAAACTTCCACATGTGCAAAATAATTTGTTCGCATTTTTAAAAACTCACTCTTAACTGATAACTCATTCATCATTGCTTTTGTTGTATCACCAAACTTCAAACGCACAATTAGATTGCTCGGAGGGACTTTCGGATTTACGGGCCGAATCTTGGAGAATACATTCATATTCTCCAATATAACCCGTGACCGTTGTGTTATTTGGTAATCCGTCCCTCTTTGCAACTTCTCTTTCATTTCATTCACCAATTTATTGTCCTTAGTCAACATCTCTGCACAGTCATCCATTCCCTCTTACAATTGAGAGGTGAGTCACCCAATTCAGACCATAGAGTGTGTATCGGGGTTGAATTAATCGCCCCCAATACCACTCTAGCACAAGCATTCTCCACAGTCATCAACTTTTTAAAACCGACTTTAGACCCATCACCATAAATACTCATTTCATACGCAATTTTCGATGACACTAGCGCCTTTCGTAACATATCAGTCACACAAGGATGAGCTCCCCATTTCGGTTTGCTCACCATTTTAATCACATTCAATGTGCTCTTGCAATTATCGGCTAATTTATCCATATGTACACGAAAATTCAATCGTTTATCAATCCAGATTCCCAAATACCTAGTCAAATGTACACACTCTATTCTTTCATTATACACTTGCACCTACCATACGATTTACCATACCGTACACTTGCATCTACTATACGATTTGTTCGAAAAGTCATACTACAACATTTTCTCGAATTTACGCCCAAATTCAAATCAGTCAAACATTCTGTTACCTGATTTACATATTCTCGAGCTCGACTCAAGGCTTCCTCGATGGTCTTCCCCTTGCCCATCAGAACAAAGTCATCTGCAAATTGCAAAATGATTTTGTCCGGGGAGTTAAACCTATGCACCGAGCTCGTGTATAGATTGAAAAGAGTCGGTGAGATTTTACTGCCTTGGGGGAGGCCTATATTCACCGCTCCCTCCATCCTATACCCTCTACCACACAACACTAACTTTCTGTCATTCATGAACTCAAACACCCATTTGCAAATTTTCCAAGGAAATCTCAGGTCGATAAGGGCCTGAAAAAGCTTCCCCGGAACCACGAAATCATATGCCCTTTCTATATCCAAAAATACCGCCACAACATACTTCTTTTCTTTTCTTACTTCCCATACAAACTTTTCTACACATTCATTTGCTGAGTGGTTACGGTGAAACCCAAAGGTGGTTTCCGGCAACAAATTACCCTTATTCACCAATTTATCCAAACGACCTTTCATCATACCATTCACAATTTTGACAAATACATTCAACATACATATTACCTTGTAATTTGTTGTTATATTTTGGTCCCGATCTCTTTTCGGAATGGGTACCACCCTGCTTTCCTTCCATTTTTCCGGTATTTGAATATTCATCCATACTTGATTAAGAATTCGAAGCAAAGCCACCTTGGCTTCGAACTCCAATCTACAAATCATTTTATAACTCACTCGTTTTGTTCCTGGGGTAAGGTTTGGAGGATTCTTAAACCCCACGGAACTCATCCCATTCAAACTCCTTACACATGCCATTCATCAGTGCACTTTCATTATCAGGTAACAAAAATTCATTCCTATCACCCAAATTGTTTCTAACATTCATCATCATTCGTAAAAAGACTCCTCCCTTCTCTCTATCATCTAACATTGCATTTCTGCCTTTCGCTCTATAGCCTCTCACTCTATTAAAATTATCCCATACATCCTTTGTTGTGGTCCTATGTGACACATAGTCCCGCCAACCTTTCCTCTTCGCTCTACGGATAGCCTTTTTCAATTTTGCATTCATTCTTCCATAATTTATTGTACATTCATGACATACACACCTATTGAACTCTCTCAATGCTATCCGTTTCCTTTCATACCAATACTGAATTTCATTATTCCACCAACCATTTACCTTATACATTCATTCCCTGTTACATGTATACAGCACATTTCATTTACTCTCTCTATTTCATCCTCAAGTTGGTTAACCTCATTTGCTTCATTTGTTATAAGAATCTCATCCATACGTTCTACCCATTTCTTACCATTTAAAATGACCTTACGGTCTACGTCAACATTTACACCACCTAAGCACGTCCTGATCAAATAATGATCGCTTCCCAAATTCTCATCTGTTACATTCCAAGTGACATGGGCCGCCAGCCCACTAGACATTAATGTTAAGTCTAATGCATTGGGTGTCGACCCCACAGACGGTATCCTTGTTGACTCACCATCGTTCAGGATCACGAGATTGGAATCCAAAATTAGTCGAGTCAACAAGTTTCCACAAGCATCATTTCTTTCACACCCCCAGACTCTCGAATGCGCATTCATATCACCCCCTACAATCAGGTCACTTTTTCCTTCCACCCAGTCAAGCAAAGTTTGAAAATCTCTCAGGTTTTTTTCTCTATCACTCACTGATACAATTGGAGTTGCATATACACTCACAAATAACAAATTTCTGTCCAGATTCCGAGTTTTGGCAGCGATAACCTCGATGCGCTCGAATGTCGGGGTGTCGCACATGACTAGTCTGATATTGGTTCGCGCCAATATCGCCCCTCCGCCAAAGCCATCAGCCCTCGGTCTGGACAGAAAATTGTACCCTTTTACCCGAAACATCTTACCCTCACGCTCCCAAGTTTCACACAAAAGCATCACATTCACATCATTTTTGGCTAGATAATTCCGCAACATATCGCCATTGGCATTGTCCAATTGTCAAGCATTCATTGGATCTTAACGTTCGCTCTGCCATTCAATAGAAAAGAAGATTTTCAATAGAAAATTATTTAAAAGACAATAATGGATAATGCTTTTTCCCTCCTTCCCTCTATAATTCATCCATACTCATACCTGCATCCTCAATTTGGCAAATGTCTAACTCATTTGCATTGAGGAACCAGTATCTCCTAAACTTCACGGCCTCTATGTTCCTTGCTGCTGTTGTTCCTATCTCGATTCTGGAATTACTTGGTCCTGGTTCCTGTGTTTCAATTATTTTGTGTCCTTCTTTTGTTGTATCTTCATTATCATTATTACTATTGTTATTTCTATTGTTGTTGATATTGTTGTTATTAATTTTGTTGTTGTTATTATTATTATTATTATTGTTGTTATTACTATCGTTGTTGTTATTATTGTTTTTGTTATATTTATAATTGTTGCTATTATTGTTGTTGTTATTTTTACTGATATGTTTATTATTGTTGTTTCTTGTTGTTTGTTCTTCTGCCTCCATGTTAGATTGTTGAGTGTTACTGTTATTAGTATTCACCATAATTCGTGTTGTTTTATTCTCAATATTGATGTTTTCTTTGTTACTGTTGTTTATTGTTGCTTTTGTACTATTTTTGGTAATTGGTTCAGCTACTATTTGGCTGTATAATCTTTTGGACGAAACTCCAGTGGTATTGGCATTCTGTCGATAGTAAAATTATTTGGCATTAAAATATGTTAACCGTTCATCGGTTTTAATTTTAATGATCGCCTTCTCCACTTGAAATATCGAACATTTTTGGTCAAAAGCTGTGTGTTCTTCTTTACAGTTTGCGCAATTAATTGGTTCACAAATAATGCCCTCGTGTCCATTTGGAATGTTTTTAGCACATTTTGGGCATACCGGCAACCTTTCACATTTTGTCTTTGTGTGTCCATATCTCTGGCAGGTGTGACACCTCATTGGATTTGGGTAGTATGTACGCACGTCCAGTTTAAGAAATCCGGCTTTTATAGTTAAAGGCAGCTCAGTCATATTGAAAGTCAATATCAGTAGTGGAGTATCCTTGAGTTCATTATTTACTTTCCGCTTTATTCTGTCAACTTTTATTACCTTTTGACTTTTCAAGTCTTTTGCGATTTCCTCTTCAGTTATCATAAGCAAATCTCGGCAATAAACTACTCCTTTTGTGTTATTTAAAAACTGATGTTCCTCCACCTGAATATTCATTTCTCCGAGTTTTTTGGCTGCTAACATTTTTGCAATTGCCTCCTCTTTGTCCAATAATACCAAAAGTTGACCATTTCTGGTGCGCTGGTTCTCCTTGATCTGCGTTGTTATCATTGACAATCCTTTTTCAATGTAAAAAGGTGACACTCCAATAAAAGTTTTATTATTGTCAACCCTTTTCACCACTAAATACGTTTGCGATGATTTTAAATCATCGAAAAAACTCCTTATTCTTTTATTTTGATTTTCTTCAAGTCTCATGTATCCTCTGTTATCAACCAAAGGGGTGAACCGATTTTGTAAAAATTCCGGCATCCTGCCCGCAGGCAGTTACCGCGTTAAAATTTAAATCCGGTGTCCGGTGTTGGGACACTGATTGTACGCAAAAAGTACTGTTTTTCTTTCTTTTGTTGCCACACCACACAATCACTTATTCCACTAATATATATATTTTAATACTACTAACAATAAAAAAACCAATTAACCAACTTGCAATAAACAAAAAAATAAAAAACCAAAAATTAATTAACTTTAATATTAAAAAAAATCTTTAATTTTACTTTAATATTAAAGGAAAAAATTTTTCCAAAATTTTTGGAGCTGTCAAATCAACTTTTCGCAATGAAAACGCAATTCAGACTAAGTGCTAGTAATATTGAGGCTCAAAATGCATCATCACAAGACATAACTCAAAGTATATAGCCACCACACTTAAGTACTTTGTTAATTCGCTAATTTCAAAATGCGAATTTTTACAACAAACATCGTTAGCGATGAAGCAAATGTTGAACTACGGGGAATCGTAAACAAACAAAATTGTAGAACCTCGGGTGGTATGGACAATGCTAAAACAAATTAGAAACATTTAACGGTTTATGCCACATGTCAAACAACAAATAAACAATTGTTGATTTGCGCGAACGATTTGATAATCGAACAATTTCTCAAAGAGGGAACATTCATTCTCTGCCTAGAACTTGCGATCTAACACCCGTAAATTTTTCTCAATATTGCTTTTTAAAGGCAAAAGTTTCTGCCTACGATCTTCAAACAAATGATGACCTAAAAGAGAATATTTCTATTGTTTACGTAGTAAAATACAGTATAGTAGTAATCAAGAAAAATTTGGACCTCGAGATTTTTTCGATATAAAAAAATCTTTGTGCAGCGTGCGCGTGTGGTATCATGGAGACCAAACGCCTGTAGCTTCTCTACAACGAAAATGGATTAATAAATCAGGATTTCGCTTCATACTTAAACTTTTTTCATGAATCGAGAGATCCCAATGATTTTTGGCTAAAATCGCTCCACCAGAAGTATGGCTGCTTCCATAGGAGCTTTTTCGTTTTTTTGCAAATATTTTAAAAAGTATACCATTTACGAGAAAACGAAAATAAAAACCTAAAAGTTTTCCAAAATTAAGCGAAAATGATCATTTGTGTCAAAAAGTGGGTTTCTAAAAGGATTTGGTCCCTGTGGGGATACAACTTAAGCTGTTTCCATAAATTGAGAGAATCCAGGGATTTTTGGTCGATTGTGGCACCGGAAGCGGCAGCTTTATGAAGGTGTTTTATTTTTTTGCAAATATTTTGGTAAAATATGTACATATTATTTAGAAAAAACAAAATTAAATATTAAACTACACGGTTAGTTAGCCATATCTGTGCATTTCTTTTTCTTTCTGTGTCATTCTTTTTTTGTTTATTCATATTAACTCTTTGAGTGCAAACATGATTTCGGCTAGTGTATTGAGGAACAGGATTGCGCTTTTTGGCACTCAAAGGGTTAACCATTGTAAACGCCATATTTTTGCCATTTTGTTTATGTATTTTCGATTTTTTTATAATTAAAATTTTATTTTTAAAATTTATGGAATTTAAAATAAATTTACTTATAACATTTTATTTATAGATGTACAATTAATTTATGATAATAGAAAATATAAAATACATTGGCATGTTAAATAATGACACTCCACAGCTCGAGAGCAGACGTAATGAGCTGAGAAAAGGAAATAAGCACCATAAAAATTAAACCGATTCACCCGGATCGCGTTATTTTGGTGCTGTTCATCATACAAATGACACAAATACGAACAAAAGAAAAATACAAATACAAAGACATAATTGTGTATTATACACTGTGTACGTATTCGATTTTTTTTGCTTCACTCATTTTAAATGAGTAACTCACGAGACAAAATCGATATACAGAAAATGTGTCTTATTATTTCTTTCGGCGAAAAATATTTCACTTCGTTCGATTAGCGTATTCATAGGGAAATATTCTTAAATAGTTTTTTTATTTAACATAAAAGAAGAACGATACATTTACATTTACATATATTTTTATTAACATGTATCATAGCATTAATGATTTATAAATATAGTTTGTTCGATTGATTTAAAAAAAATGCTAAGATAAGTCTTTTTGTTATTTGAGTGATGATGAGAGTCGTGATATGCAGAACTATTGCATCCCGCATATGATTTTGATATTTTTTTTTTTATTAACACGTAAATTTGTTTTGTTGGATCCTCAAAAACCTAGCGACAAATGAACCTCCCACTTTCTGGCGAAGCTACCCAACTAAGTCGTGGTAGTCGCAAGGTGATCCGTTACAAAATCATAAATGAAATGTATTTTAATTACATTGAAATGAATGTAATCCACGTGGCAGCAATGCATTTTCTTTATTGAAGTGAGTCCAAATGATTCACGTAGCATTGCTGCACTAATTTCTGTTAAAATGGACGTTTACGCTCTCACGAGCGGGAATGACTTTGAACGTTGGATTGAATCCGCGTTCTTCTTCTAATGTCTGCTCCAAATGAAGTCATTTCCAAACATTCGTTGTATCTTTGATCGTGATTCTGGTGTTTCACCATAAAGCAATGAGTGCAATGGCTCAGGTGGCGGAGGCAATAATGACAATTTCTCCTTGCCACTGAGACAGCACAATCCAGGCGTTTCTCCAGCGAACTTCTATGCACCGCAATGGTCGCACACGCAACCTCCATTGGGCCAATTCAAATGAAAGGATGCGAGCTTTTGTCAATTGTGTAATCATATTGAAACGTTACTCGATTCAAACAATCAATCAATTCAAACAATATTGTTGCGCGTCGAAAATTATCAGGCTGTTGATCTATGCGATAAGCTCGACGTTTTCTCATTGCCATAATAGCGCGGCGCTCTTCTCGTGCGATTTCTTGTTAATCTTCAGTGTATTGATTCAAAATATTCCAAAGTCTAATTGCATTACGGCTTCGTTGTAAAAGATTAGATGTTGTGGCTTGCGGCATTGTAAATAACACTGAAAAATTAATCACACAATTCAAAATTGTACAATGAAGTAATTATCGGCGCGCGCACAATCTCAAAAGTGATAACCTGAATAATGAACATCTTCGATTAGATCTACCGATTGAATTGATTGTCGATGCGCGCACAATGACAAACTACTTAACTTTTAACAATGTGCAATTCACTGACCTCACCTCTTTGAAATCATTTTTCGTTGATGAATTTCAGAAAAAATCGTTTGAAGAGAATTAATTGAATCGAACCCGAATGTAATAAGCGTCGAAAACTGAATAAACTGACTGGTGAAAACTCGAAAAATGTTGTTAAATCGCGGCGCACGTGCTCCATGCTCCAAACAAATGATAACAATAACAAAGTCTCATGTAAAATCTTCTTTCTCAAGCGTGGACGGTTGGAGAGAGATGAATATAGACAAATAATATATGGTTGGTCTTTTCATACTTTTACTTGAGTCCATTAGTACTCTCAAGGAGATGTGTAAACATGGCGTGTGTAGTGCGTGTGTACAGTTTACTTTGAAGGAAAAAGGAATGCAATTTTACTCACAAGTGTTTTTTATTTGCTTATTAACGTTCAATTGGTCTATTACTCTTTCGGTATATTCAACGCAATTGTATTATGGTAGCTAAAATAAGATACATATACTGTCGACCATAACTTTTCTAATTTTCATTAAAAAACTGCACAATGGTCATCCCATATCTCGTAGTAGATATATGTACATATTTCGATCAGAGTTCATTTGCAAATCGAATTCGTCTCGCAGGAAGCATATAAGTGGTTCAGCTTGAAGAACAGCAGAATTAATATTGAAATCCCTGCTCATAATCATCAGCAAAAGATGAAGGTCTCCTTGGAGAATTTTTGAAATACTTTTAGAATATGACGCAAGGACGAAACGTATGAACTTCATTATGTCTCATTAAGTTCAGCCGTGTATATATCATCAATGGGTTTTGTTGTTACGCTCATACCAGTTGTTTGTCTAACGATGATTTCCTTATACGAGGTGACTGTTTAAGTTCTATACTTGTATTTTTTTATATTGCTGCTCCGCGGCATCCAACTGACCATCTCTCTTGAACTGTATGCAGCATTCAAAATTAGTAATATTAACATGCTCGGCATTGCGTAGCCAGATCTCCGAAAGCAAGAAAATTGAGCATCCCTGCGTGATTGTATCAGTTAGGTCGATTAGGTGTCTCATCACATGAGACTCTGCAATTCAATATTAAAAACCAGACGTCATTATTATCTCGTACAAAATTCGCCATTACAACCTCATCTATACTTAGCGGATTTATAGTAAGGCGCGATAGCTCATTTTGAAAAAGACCCATTGAGGTCTCATTTTTACATACATGGTAGAAAACATGATCATCGGTAGGCGACGTGATGATTAGTTCTACGAGACTCGTTACTTGTGAAAAGCAATATACAAAAGTTGTTACTGTGTCTTTTATCATAAGAGTATATTATACTGACTATTAAATTACTTTGAAAAATAAAGGTCACAAACACACTGGTCACAATCACAAACATTTTTTTCTGCTTACATTCAGAAAACCCATTGGAACTTAAATTGGTTGCAAATTTAATTAACCATTATTTTTAAATGGTAATTAACTCAGTTTAACAAAAATATTTTATTTTTGACTTAGCTTTCGACACTCGTTCGGTGTCATTTTCCGTTTTTCTATGTAAACCTCGTTTTTTTTAATTGAAAGAAACTATTAATTGTCCAATGGATTGAATGTCCTTTTCAGGTCAATTAATACCCCCCTTTTCATTCACACAATTATCAGTATGTATACTACCTGCACATGCACAAGCACCATGTCAACCTGCACACTGACATGGACGGTGGGTCGGCGCAGAATTCTGCACTCCAACTTAGGGTCATAGTTGTGTTTATGATGTTATCGATGATGTTATCGATTGTAATCGATGACGAAAATTCAATTAAGTATTTCCCTAATTTTCGAGGCTTGCTTTTGCCGAAGTCAATCGACTGAAATTTCAAACATCCCTAAGAGCTTATTCGTGTTTGTAAACATTTTGAAAAGTATATATCATTTACAAAAATATGATTAAAAAGAAATAAATTGCAAATTAAGCTTCAAACAAAATTAGTTCAGATCATTTATTGTATCGCAATTCGGTCGTCTTATCAGAGTGCTGTGACCAAATCACTAAAGTATTAGAAATTCTTTGGACTTACGTACAAAGTATATTCATAATGCCTTAGCAAATTATTATGATTTTCAACGTATTTTTCAACTTTTTTGTATATAAAATTTTGGGTTGTGCTGGGTGACAGCCAGATATTACTTTTACATCGAGGTGAGGTTACCAAAATGTTGGAAGTTAAAGTTAAGTTTATGAACAACTCAAAAATTCATATAGGAATAGAATGAATGTTTTAAATACAATAAAATTTGAGGTTACGAAGGGGTTCACAAATATGTAACGAATCATTATAATTCGCTAATGCATTGTGATTTAATTTTGATCTATGAATTTATCTTGCTTTTGTTATTTCACATACTTAGAACAGAAACTTTAATCGCAATAAAACAAAAAAATGATTGATTGAATATTGATTGGATTTCGAATTTTTAGAAATTGTTTCGGAATGGACATGCATTTTTAGAAAACGACCAGGGAATTTCGGACGATTGCGGAATTTCAACATCATTGCAACGATACATTTATTTGTGTTAGTAATTGCCACACCATCGTGTTAATTAGTTATTAAATACTGTGTCTTCGTTATCACATTCATTTAGTCATGATGGATGGAATCTATGATAAGGTTGCAATACTCTTGTTTTCAATGGTATGATTGAAACGCTATTGAATGATGTGTTATTATTGGTAACGATCAAAATCGGCAAAATTTGTTAATTTGGTTTTGTGTACAAAATTTTTTTTTGTTGTGCATACCGATTCTATGTGAGACTTTGTTTTATATTCGTTTGGAATATAATTATTTATACGGAGGATTGTCCATTAATAAATAGTTAAGTCAGTTAAGGCCGCTACAATTTAAATTCAAAGTTTTTTCACGATTTTTGTAGTTTGGTCACTGCAGTCTGATGAGACGATCAAATTTTTTAATTTAAATAATTCAATGTTTCATTTGTTCAAAACCAAACTTCTAGCGACGTAGTAATCTGATAACCTCACCTCGATGTAAAGTAATATCTGACTATCACCCAGAACAACGGAAAATTTCTTGTTTTATAATGTCAGAAACTACTAATACCCTAGAATTTGAGTAGGGCTTTAAAAATTCTGGATCTCAGAATCGGTTCCAATATTGAATTATTAAATGGTTCTGCTATACATAACCTGTTCAAGCAAACGTCGGAAGGGGCGGATCGTCTTTTAGTTAAAATATTTACAATAGTAGCTATATACGGATCCACAGAAGTTTTTTTTATATGTATGTGTATGTAATTCTATAAATCTCTTTATTTTAAAAAATAAATTCGAAAAACATAAATTTTTATGAAAACCACATATACTATGTATATGTTCATGTAAATATATAAAACACATAAAATAAAAATACTAAATGATAAATGATCGAACTTTTCATTTGTACCAAAAACAACACCACTAAAAAATCATTATTTATTTAGAGCTTTGCGTTTCGACAAACTTTTTATTTATTTATATACATGTGGGTGGTTCTTTTGGAAAATATTCAACTTTAAATTTATGATAAGAAGAAGAATCAAAATTTGAGTCAATACACCATAATTTTCTATGTACGATATTTCTTAAAGTCATATAACAGTTTTAATATACATATGTATGTACATAATGACGTGCTATCTTTACTCGTATGTTGTAAGTATGTAAAATATAAACGTATAATTTATTCATTTTTTATGTATGTACGGTGTGGATATCATTACGAAACTAATTTCATTACTTTATAAAACTTTAATTTTTCGTATAGAATTTTAAATTTATTTATTTGATTTTTTTTATAGGAAATGAGAAAATTTGACAGCCAACCGTAAACGTCGGGAAGAGGTAAAGAGCAAAAACATTTTAATTCGAAGAAAATGTGAAAAAAATTGTTTCACCTGAAGAAGAAATATTGCACAGACTAACTTTTGATTTTCTTGTTTGTGCTTTTTAAACTTTGTTTCTCCTCATTTTTTCCGTTCTTGTTTAAATAGAGCTTTCTGTAGCATATACATATATTATACAAATACATAATAATATAAAGGAAGTTTTAACGAATAAAAAATATAGAAACAAAAAAGGATAAAAAGAAATATGAAGAATATAAAAATGGTACACCAAGATGATGATGATGATGATGAAGAAATATAGAAAAATTATGAAAAATGAACCAATAAAAAAGAAAGTTAAAAGTAATTTTTGTTGAATACAACAACGGCAAGAAGAAACCCGGATAATTTATTGATATTCTATCCTCAAGGAGAATAAAAATTATGTTTATTTTGTTCTGTATTACATATACATAGTAGATTTTCGCCAAAGACAAAATATTTTTGGCAAGGGTGCATGGAACGAGATTGTAGACTGAAAATCATGGAATAAATAATATAATATTGAAATTTTGATTTATTGGATTTGAAGCACTGAATATTTTATTGTATTACTTGCGGGGAAAATAAAAACCCCAGATTAAATGAACAGAACTTCCTAAAATGGGTTTTTGCGCTTTTTTACTTATCACCATAGTTAAAAAGAAATCCTTTTACAAATTTTCTTAAATATTTTGAAGTTCCGTTGCGGAACTATTCAAAAAAAATGTTTTTTAATTTTAAACATTGTAAATACGTCATTTAACTAAAAACGTAGCAAGCACCAGGATTGGAAAGTCGAACTAACAATACGTCCGCCTTTTTAGACGCCTGTGGCTCTATTTCGGCTGTCCCTGGGAATTGGGAAAAATATGTTCATAATATTTTTGTCTAAATTATGTTTTCTGGCCTACTTTTGGAATTAGATTTGTATAAATATAATTCGAAACGAAGTTGATTGGGAAAGTTTTGTTCCACAAATTTTTTTATTGACGACTGTTAAAGTTGGGAATGTGACATCTAGCGCATTAAAAATAAGCTCATTGAGTCTTTTTTTCCACGAATTTTTATCACGGCATACTTTATGAAAATAAAAATTACATACAAGAATATACTCAATAAGTTTAATTCTTTTGCCGTCGGCTCCAACTGTAGTTGTCTATAGGGAAAATAATTCCCAATACATCTTTATTTCAAAATTATTTACACCGAACTAATTCCAACAGTAGGCCAGAAAAATATAATTTAGACACAAATGATATGAAAATATTTTCCCAATTCCCAGGGAAAGCGAGAATAGTGCAAGTAGCTCACTCAAAGGGCTTGATCAAAATAATTATAAGTTGCGCAGGATTTTTGAACCATAAGTGTCGTTTACTAACTTATATTTAAAAAATTTAACCAATTCAAAGAATTTCGTTAGTAAATCGATGGATCGGGATTGACCACTAACTGTTCTCATTTTATCATTAAATGGAGATATTTTACTCAGTAAAAACGGCGTAAATGTTTCAGTAAACAGAAAGAAAGATCCGTTGCATGTTTGCAAATTTTAATATGATTTTTTTTTGAAAATTTGTCGACCATTTTAATGGTGGAAAAATTAATGTGTTGGACCTGAAAAATTGATGTTTGTGTTAAGGTTATACATATTTTGTATTTTTGAAATTTGATAACGAATATTTGTATATGCAACTACTAAGTTGGTTATTGTCAACATTTTATTTTATTTTAAAACCGTTGTACTTTTCAACATTATTTGAATTTATTATTCATTAATAAAATTCTTATGAACACATAATATTTCGGCTTTCATGGTATTTTCAAATGTTTGACATTTGGAAACTAAAAGTAATATAAATAAAAATAGGAACTTAATTTTTTTTAAAATGTCTAAAAAGTAGAAAAAGTAGTTAGTTCTTAAATTGCCAATTTATTCTTCTTAACAAACTCAGAGATGTTTAATATTTATTTTGTGTTGCCTAACTTCGCAATGGAAAAAATTTCGTTGAAAATTTTTCCAGCATAACCATCATCGACTGGAATACTGCCCAAAGACATAGTTTCTTAAATTCTTCAAGGCAGAAGGACAAATTAATACTTTTTGCATGACGAATTAAAATGTTATTCTCGGGGTGTAATTTCGATAAGTTGCAACGGTACGATTTTTTTGCAGTATTCAGCCGAATGTAACGTATGAGTCTAGCAATATATTTATTAATATTTTTTACATGACAAGTTAAAATGTTTTTTTTTCCACAATGGATTGAATACAACGCCAAGTTGCAACAAACGGTATATATTTCGGAAGTAAGAATAAGATACTCAGCTTGAAAAAACGCGATGGCGTCACTAAACTATCTCTACCTTGAGATTTGACTATCTTCCAAAAAATGTCACTATCGCGACAGTAAACAATATCAAGATACCCTGCCATGGCATTTATAATAACAGCCCGAAATTAAATTTTTTTTTTATGTATTTTTAAGTTGTCCTTTAGTTGCTGGGAAGTCTAGTCTGTCTAGGCTGAAAAGAACGACGCGGAAGCTTAATTATCACTACGTGATTGACCTTTATGAAACTAGCATGAATTTTCAGCCCGAACTATTAATTTTTGGATAATGGATATCGTGGTTTGTAGTTTTGACGACAAACTGAGATATTTACAGAAATATGGTAATTCAAAATATCTTGATATAATCGTTTGAATCTCGCCATGTATGTGAATAACCACCAATTAATATATACCGCCAGAGTTGTTTAAGTTTCAACTAAAAGGTGACAGATTTTCAGAAAAATTCTTTCTGGAATTAACCGCAAATAGTCGTTTCAATCTCGCTTTACAGATGATTAACGAGCACTTGCATATAAAGCCGGATTCGTTGAAAATTTGACTACAAATTGAAATATTTGTAAATCTCGCCTCGCAGGCGATTCATGTGCACTTGATATATACCACCGTATTTGTTGAAGTTTTAATTACTACAAAATGAGAGATATATAGAAAAAAAAACCTATCAAGAATTGCGTATAATCGTTTCAATCTCGCTTCACGAGTATACACCATTAGACTTGTTAATCTTTTGAACTAAAACTGAAAAATTTTCAGAAAAGTTCTTTTTGGTTTTATCTGGATATAGTCGTTTTAATCTTACCTCATAGACAATTTACAACCACTTGACATACAACAAGTTAAAACTGATATTGTAGCTTCGTAGTTAAAACTTCAACGAATTAGGTAGTATATGTCAAGTATGTATCGCTTGTGAGGCAAGATTTAAACGATTATACTAAGATAATTTTAAAAGATATTAAACGACTATAGGGGTAGATATTCGACTAGAAAGCAAGCAAGCTATTTGCTAGCTGAAATCCTGGGTACTCGATCAATTTTTCTCATTAAACAACACAAAAAATAATTGTCATGTGTTAAAAAGAGTTTATGTGCAGAAATCAATTAAAGCAATATCGAGTAATGGTATGGGCGCTAATTTTTCTCCTTTGCGATAAGGTGTCGGCACCGTATTGACAGAATTACTCGCCCTAGGTACTATGCAAAGTGCGGGCTGTGATTCTATCCCGCCTCCGGTTCTCAAAACATCCCATGTAATTGCTCTTCCAAATTACTAGTATATTTATTAAAAGTTTGCAAATTATTGCTACCCGAAAATTTGGAAATATTCAGTAATCAAGCCAATAATTAAATCCGGTTCTCGATGTGAAACTAACAATTATTTATGCATACACATTTTATCTGTTTTACCGAAACTTACTGAAAAATTTGTCAAAAACATTTATTTTCTACACTCACCGATTTTTCTCACCTAGGTAACATAGGTTTCTTCCGGCAGATCTACTATTTAAAATTTGTGTTAAGGGGGTATTGTGCAGGTTGTATACACGGATTTTGTTAAGCCGTTTTGTTACCCAATTAAATTTATCCTAAACTAATCCAAATCCAAAAAAATCAAAAATTAATGAGAGTATATTGGTTTAAGGCAGTCATTTAGGCGACTATTGAACAAAAAAATATTTCTATTCAAATTATTATTTAAATATTTATTTATGTATTTAATCAGAATTTTAAATTAAAAATATTAATTTTTACATACAATTATAGACGTTTATGAAAGTCTAAAATCAAATAAAAATTTAACATTATAACTCTATATTAAATTTTATTAATTTAAATATCTGAAATATTTTCCGAACCATAAAATTTTAATATATTAGACAAGTAAAAATCCGATTAAAATTGTTCATTCTAATGGAGCGCGCTTATCTAAAACCACATTCTTGTGAAGAACGGAATTTCTTAGTAAATCGGCAAACTTGCCACTGTAATATTTTTATAGACCTACATGTGCACTCTACTTGTGCCAACCTGATTTAAATTCTAATGGAGCTCGCATATCTAAAACGACATTCAATTGAAGAACGGAGTTTCTTAGTAAATTTCATCAGAGCGTTTTGCTTAATAAAAAAGGGGCAACACTGAATGCTGGACCGTCACTAAGCCAAACTACTAGAAGTGCGTCAGCATCAAAAGAATCAAGATTGTCGCAGTAGTTGCGGTAGACGCCGACGTCCGAAGTTGCTATCAACAATAAATTCTAGTCCATGTCTACTACGGTCATTCGCAGACACATGGCGTAATGGTTTTTCGCAATGGGCTCGAACATATCTGTCGTAATTTTTTAATGAGTTCACAATGCTCATTGAAGATAAAAATGACAATTGGAGAATACTTTTTATTTTATACTAGCTGAGTTACCCGGCGTTGCACGGGAGGTATATAAGCATCAGTTGTATTTTCGAATATTTTGTAGAAAATGTCTGGATAACTCAGTAGTTCCGGAGACGTAAGCTAGAAGGGGTTCAGATGGATCATCCAGAGGAGGCAAATTCACTTTTCCATTTGAACAACACATTCCGGGCGATTCATTGTGAAACTTTAAAGCATGACAATACAAACAAATGTTTACCATTTGCGCAATTGAAGCATTGTAATCATAGTCTTTCTCGTAATTGAATGCTGCTAACTTAAAATCACCTCTAAAAGTTTCTATTAATCGTCTATATCGTACCCGATCGACTTCTAGCCGGGCCTCACGATGTTCAATGGTTTCAGTAGCTCTAGAAGAAGACATCCTTCTTCGAACATTTTCAAGTTGTGTTTCACGCTGTTCAGTTATTTCATTAGCTTTAG
This sequence comes from Nephrotoma appendiculata, assembly GCA_947310385.1. Lineage (NCBI taxonomy): Eukaryota > Metazoa > Arthropoda > Insecta > Diptera > Tipulidae > Nephrotoma > Nephrotoma appendiculata. Next base: position 227,955,537 of record OX371223.1, read on the forward strand.
AATAAGATGTACTGCTTCGAACATTTGCAAGTCGTGTTTCATACTGTTCGCTTAATTCAGCCACTCTTGAGGCTCTAATCTTCTTCGAATTTGCAGTTACCTGCCCAATTGATCTTTTTTTCGGTGGCATTTTTAGGCAAAAATGAAATGTGTAGCTAATTAATCAGGAATGACGGGCATTCAAAACAGAAATTAGTATTAATTTATCAAAACGATTTTAATGTTCCCTTCGATACGTTTCACCGCGAACTGTGTTTGAAAATGTCTTTACGGAATTTTTTTTAAGCAAAATCAAATGTTATCTACAATCAAAAATTAATCATAGATTTACACATTTATAAACTGAAAACTTAAATCTAATAAGAATGTATATTCACTTGAAATAATATTTAATACCTGGAAAATAATCACCAACAATTATTTTATTGCAATATAGCTGACTAATCGAGAAGAATGGCACCCGAAACACAAATTAATATTAATTTATTCAAAACGATTAAAACTACGTGCACTTCGATACGTTTTACCGCGAATTGTGGTTGAAAATGACATTTCGAAAAACAAAAGAAGTTTTTTCAAACTAAGGCAATTTTACACGTACAATAATTTGAATCCAAGGATGTTTCTTGTAGAAGATGCTATTTCAAAAATAAAACGCTAGTACTTTTCAAAGTAAATCAGTTTATACGTACAATATTTATTAGTACCTTTCCTAGAATTGATTTTATGAAACAATCATTGATTATTTAAGTAATAAACTATTGGCGTTTAGTATGAAACTACTATTTTCATTAAAAGCAGCCAGTTGCAATAGTGGATTAAAATAGAATGTTAATTATTTCTGAAGTTATGTGGAAATTAAAATTCGCTGACTATGGTACATTTTAAAACAGGATATGATAAATAGGATATCACTAAACAGTACTTGTCAAACCAGTAAAAATGGATTATTAGTATGGATAATATAAGTGTTCAGAGATTTGTCTTCAGTTAAAGTGATGAAAGATTGTTTTAAATTTAAATTTATAAAATTAATTTGAATAATTAAATCAATTATAGTAGAGGTATGATTATTGATTTGTGTATAACAATCGCACGCTACATATCCTTTTTGGTTTCTAAATTTGCGGCTAAGGCGCTATTTCGGAACATTTAAATAATTGTATCTATACATGTAAAAATGAATTCTTGATGCAGGGCAGATTTCCGGATTGGAGCATGTCACTAATTTCATATAACCCTTTTCCTTAGTCATTCCCGTTAAAAAATCTTAAAAAATTGAAATTTGAGAAGAACTTTGTACCACAGCTCCTTGACCCTGGGGTCCAGCCCCTTCAAAAGTATCGTGGGCTTGGTCCTGAACATGCAACATATACATGGTACAAATTTCATGGCGATCGGTAAAGCAGCTAAGGCGTTATTTCAGAACAATCAAATAATTGTATCTTTCTTTACATGTAAAAATGAATTTTTGATCCAGGGGCGGACCCCCGAATTCGAACATGTCTCTTATTTCATATAACCCCTTTCCAAAACTCATTCTCGTAAAAAAATTAAAATTTTTGAAAAAATGTGTATCATGGCCCCTAGACCCCGTCTTCCAGCCGCTCTCACAATATCGTAAGATTGGTCCTGAACATGCAACATTTGCATGGTAAACATTTCATGGCGATCGGTTGCGCGACTGAGAAGTCATTTTGGAATAATCAAATATTTGTATCTATCTTTACATGTAAAAATTAATTTTTGATCCAGGGCTGGGCCCCTTGGATTCGAACATGTAAGTAATTTCATATAACCAGCCCCATAAACTCATTTACGTGGAAAAATTTAAAGAAAATTAAAATTTTCGAAACATTTTTTACCGCAGTCTCTAGACCCCGGGGTCCAACCCCTTCCAAAATATTGTAAGGTTGGTTCTCAATATGCAACGTGTACATGGTAAAAATTTCATGGCGATCGGTTGAGCGGCTGAGAAGTCATTTTGGAATAATCAAATATTTGTATCTATACATGTAAAAACTAATTTTTGATCCAGGGCTGGGCCTCTCGGATTCGAAAATGTCTGTAATTTCATATAACCAGCCCCATCAACTAATTTTCATGGAAAAATTTAAAGAAAATTAAAATTTTCGAAAAAATTTGTACCGCAGTCCCTAGACCCCGGGGTCCAGCCCCTTCCAAAATATCGTAAGGTTGGTTCTGGATATGCAACTTGTACATGGTAAAAATTTCATGGCGATCGGTTGAGCGGCTGAGACGCCCATTCGGAACAAACAAACAAACAGGAATTCATTTTTATGTATATGTACAGATTATTTTAGCTTAGTGAATTAATGAAATTGAAAATTTGTTATTTTGTTTTTTAGAGTAAATATGTATATAAATTTTTGTAAATTTAAAAATTTTATATTTATTTTATATTTATTGTTTTTATCAATGAAATTAATATTCAAAATGAAATGAAATATTTCAACTTATGTACCTTATTTTATAAAATTCTAATTTTTATTTATGATGATAAATGTGATACATTAATTAATTTGTTTTAGTGTACACTAGTATAATACCAAGGTAGTACAATCAACTTACGATAACTGTATGTTCCAAATTACACCATACTGTCATCACTGGCGAGATATCTAAGACATAATATTTTTTTGTTAGTAAAAATAAATATTCTAATAATTTTATAGTGCTCGACGTAGTGTTAAGAAAATTCTTTGCCATTCGAATACAGATCTCTCCCCAATATTGATTCTTTCAATAAGGTTCCCGATCATTGATAAGAGTTCATGGTTGGTTCGATAGATCATGACTATAATAAACTTGAGCTTGTCAATTCTGATTAACCAGGTTAACTCCAAACCGTCTTAAACTACGACGTTGTTCAGTACGTTTGCAACTTTCTAGGTAAATGGCAAACCAGGAGTAAAGTGAACTAATTTCTTAAAAAACGAAGGAAACCAGAACATACAAAAGAATAAAGTAAAAATTAATATTTACTTGAAAAGAAATAAATTATTAATGACAAAAAAGGTTACATACAGAAAACCACGAGACTAATAAAAAGTTATGATGTAATACCCACACACGATCTGGTTTGGTCCAGCGGTCGAGCTGATTTGATCAGATCAGATGTAAAACCAGGTCGTGTGTAGATTTGTCGTATAACAATTTTTCTGTCGGGTGATGTCAGGTGGCAAACCCATCCGACCGGCATCCAACCGCCTGACCAAACCATGTTGTATGTAGCGTTGTTATGGGTAGTTGGTTATGTCAAACAGGGTGGTATGTTTAAAAATAAATATATTTTAATAATAAATAATTAAATTTTAAAGATATAAATATGATTAATAAATATTTATTTAATAATAATATAATACTATTAATAATATTTATTTAAAAATAATATAATTCCATAAACATAATATGGCATCCCAAATTATCAAAAAATGACTAAAAACATGAATTATTTTTTGACGGTCTAACAACCATTTTTGAGACTATAATTTTGCGCTTTTTGTCACCATTATTATTAAACACGCCACAAGTGCGATAGGAATTTTTTTATTTTTTCAATTTTTGTTTTTATTCATTTTATAGTATGTACAAACGATCATTTCCAACAATTAAAAGAGAAAAATCACAAACGTCAAGATTTTATAATTTGTACTCAACAAAAGTAAACGGAAAAATGAATCAGGTAGTTTATTGGATCGTGTGACTAAGTTCAACTGAAAACCTTGGTATTTTTTTCGATGTTATGAACAAAGCTTTACACTATCTGAATTTTGATTATTAGGTAATGGTAATTTGTAAAATAGAATTAAATTTTTTTGGTAAAGTATTTTTTTGGAATAGCGAACCGCTCCTTCCAAAAATTCAAGTATAAATAGAATAGCAAGATCTTATTCTGCATACTAAACTTGGCAATTATTGGTTGAGGAATTTCTAAGTATCATTGAGCATAGGGTAATTCCAAAAATTCTTAATAAATTCATCCAAATTTAACAATGGTCGGCCGAGTTCTTAATAACAACGTAGCCAAAAAATGTTCAACAAAAGCGGGATTATGAAAAATGTGGGATTTTATAATTAGGGGTTTTAAACTTCGTGGTTTCGTACCGATCCCATTTATTCTTCTCAATGTCCAGGATCAATGATGGTCGCCCCTTCAATTTCCGGAATTATATTAAGTTCATGCAGTAGTATAAACACAAATATTTGTCACATATAAATGATAGATTATTACCGTTCGTAAAATGAAATTATTTTGTCTACAAATTCAAGTAGCGAGTTACTTTAAAATTTATATCTTGCGATCATTGATCTTAAGGGTGTCAGTAAACATTTCCTAATTCATTATTTGGTTTCACTCAGCCCACTTTGAGGATGAATTCTGCCAATTTGATTTTGCTCGATTGAAATCTTACTTGAAATCCTCTTGCTCGCTTGAAATTTATGGGGTATGTGTGTGGTTATCCAAGATTGAAATTTAGTACAGAAGGAGGGTGAGTTTTAATACAGATGAAATTTGTTTTTTGGCCAACTGAGATTTACATTTAACCGACAGATTGATCATCCTTATTTTTTACTGGAGTTATATTACCCGAAAAACCCAGCGTCCTTCAATCAAACTATCGCGTTAATAAGGATTATTAACCGATGAACTTGTAGATTCTTTTATATTTTTTTGCCTGAAAAACGTTTTAGTGATTTAAATTTTTTAAATTTTGTTGTTCATTGCTACAATTGTATGATCATCAGACTTACAACTCGTTAAACAATATCTATCTTAAAACAAACATAAAGATGCCGGACATTACAAATATTCAAGGTGTACCTGGCTGTGGTAAATCAACATGGACTATAAACAACCATAATCTGGGCACTGATCTTGTTCTTTGTGCGACAAAAGAAGGACTTGCAGATATTAAATTAAAGGTAACATCACGTTGGGAGCACAAAACACTAACTTTAATAACATCAAATTAAACTACAAAAAGATTGCCTCATACCTAATAAATGGTAACCGGACCTACGATACAGTTTTTATTGATGAGTACATGATGGTGCATGCTGGATAAATAGGACTAGTGGTTATCAAAAGTAAATGTTCTAAAATATATCTTCTGTGTGACAAAAAACAATAACCATATATTGACAGATTACATCAAGTCAATATGAAATTTTCCGATGCAAGTGCTTTCGTAACAAAGACTGAATACTGGAATGTAACGTATCGACCCAGCTGATGTTACTTCTGCTCTCAAAGAATACTACTATAAAATCACTCACAAATCAGACATCAATTTACAGAGCTGATAAACAATTAATCTCACAGCTTAAGATACCAGAAACCAGTAAAGTCTTGACGTTCCATGAATCACAAGGTTTAACCTCACCTAATGTAATATGTATAAGAACCAATTCTCAACCTCTTGAGCTTTTCGATAGTGTACCACATGCCATAGTTGCAATCTCTAGACACACAAAATCATTTAAATATTTTTCTACGATGGCCAATGATAGACTACACTCACTTTTAATGAAAGCTCGAACTTATACTATTACTCAAAAGGTAAATCAGCCCATAAAGTCCAAGAAAAGATTGGTATGTGAGAAATGTGCAATTTACTATCAAAACGTAAACAAAATGGCATCAAAAGCATCTAAATTCTACAACTTCGTTTTAAAATCAAACTACCTTATTTATGTAATTTGTGAAACTTCATTAAAACCCGACATAATGGAGCAGCGAATTTTTTGGCCAGGACTACGTTGTTTATAGATGCGACCCGGTCTCCTGAAAATAGTTCAAAGAAATCGAGTGGTGGCGTATTGATAGCAGTACACTCTAAACTCTGGAATGCTCCAGTAATTTTAGCCCATTCGAGAGTCGAACAGATCGGTGTAAAAATCAAAATCAACCAAACCAATCTAATCATCTACGTAGCATATATACCACCTCAATCAAACAGTGATCATTATGCAACTTGCATTGATGCGATTGATGAAGTTATTAATACAACAAACTCGTCAGATTTAGTTCTTTTGCTTGGTGATTTTAATCTTCCAAATATAACTTCCAAATATATGCTTGGTTATAATTTGAACCAAATAAACACAATTGCTAATAATCGTGATAGATTATTGGATCTTGTCTTCAGCAACGACATTGACACCTTTAACATTTCTGAATCCCTATTACCTTTTGTCATAAATGATGTCAATCACAAATCTTTGGATATTGTGTTTGGCTTAACTAAAATGGCGAGATCAGAACACATACAACCAATGAAATACAACTTTAAAAAAACTAACCGTGTGGGGCTACAAAGTTGCCTAGAATCCATCAACTGGCAAATAACTCTCAATTCCAATGATATAAACGAAAATGTGGATAAATTTAATGACATCATGCTTCAAGGCTTCGAACTGTATGTACCTATGTGCTGTAAACCACAAAATTCTCACCCTCATTGGTTTGATGATATACTATTTAACTTAAAAAATCAGAAGTCGAAAGCGTATGCCAAAATGTTTAAAAGCGGGTTAGAAGCGGACAAAACTACGTTTCTACAACATAGTAATAAATTTGAAATTTATTTCAAATCAAAATACAGGTCGCATCTTGATCAAATTCAAGACAAAATCAAAGTAAATCCAAAACAATTTTGGAAATACTTTAGGAATAAACGCGAAATTGAAGAATACCCTGCTAATATGACGTACAGCAATACCTACTCTTCAAACGCCAAAGATATAGCTAACATGTTCGCGTCATTTTGTCAATCAGTCTATAGACCAAGCGTTACTAGTGGATTGTACGAACAACCAAGCAACAACAACACATCAATAACTCCTCCTATTATTATTGAGGACAACATTTTATCGGCTTTAAGGGGGTTTGTAGATGGTTGCGGTCTTGACGATACACCCTCTTCTATTCTGAAGGAGTACTCTGAAATTTTAACAATTCCATTATGTTATCTATTCAATCATTCCTTAAACACCGGCGTGTTTCCTGAAAAATGGAAAATTTCCAAAAATTACTCCAATTTTTAAATCGGTTAAACGTGATGATATCTCATGCTACAGAGAAATATCAACTACATCATCCATTCCACAATTATTTGAGTTAGTATGATGCAACGGTTTTAAATTTATAATTGCACGTCATATATCAATAAACCAGCATGGGTTTATGTCAGGCCGATCCACATCGACTCATCTGGTTGAATTCACCAGTAAACTAACTAACGAGATAGAAAAACACCGTCAAGTTGATGTAGCGTACACGGATTTTAGTAAAGCATTTAATTCTATCTGTCATCATAAAGCACGCCAGAGTTTATTCAATTTTGGGTTTTTCGCGATTAAATAAATTGGTTTAAGTCATATCTATCAAACCGGCGCCAATTTGTAATAATGGGAAATGAGAAATCAAACGTTATTAAAGTTAAATCTGGTGTTCCCCAAGGATCACACTTCGGGCCTTGGATTTTTATTGTTTTCATAGACCGAATAACCGAGATACTCAAAAACTCAGACGTGCTCATATTTGCAGATGATGTGAAAATTTTTTGTACTATTAATGGATTGTTGGATGCGGAGAAACTTCAAAAAGACTAAGATAGATTAAGTGAGTGGTGTGATCGGAACTCTCGGAACCTAGAATCAATACTTAAATATTAAGAAATGCAAATCATGTCTTTCCATCTTAAAAGAAATCCGGTAATTACTTCATACAAAGTCAACAACGAAGTACTGCGAAGAGTCACTGAGATTATTGACTTAGGTGTTACATTTGTCGAAAACGCCAGTTTCAATAAGCATATTGCGAAAGCGAACGCCATGTTCGGACTTGTTAAAAGAAGGACAGGTGAATTTAAGGATATTCAAACCTTATGTTCACTCTATTTCGCTTATGTTCGATCTGAACTGGAATACGCTGTAACGGTCCGGAATCCATACTTTTCTGTGCACATAAAAAGAATTGAAAGCATTTAAAAGAAGTTCCTGATTTTTTTGCTAAAGAAAATTGACTGGGATTACGACCACAACTTACCATTCCATGAAAATGTGGCTCGCTTACCTCCATACACAACAAAATGCACGGATTACAAAATATGCACGCTTGAAAATAGACAACTTCTTTTGGGCGCGGCTTTTATTGGTAACGTTTTGCTTGGTCACGTTGATTCAGCTTACATCTTGGAAAACATATCAATTCATGTGCCGTGCAGAACATTTCGAAACCATGAATTTTTAGCACTTGAACACCATTCCACCAACTATGGAGAAAACAACCCCATTAATAGGATGTCTAAATCTTTCAACCTAATCGACGACCTATTTGACTTCAATTTATCAAAGGACAACTTTAAAAATATCCTTAAAGACTATTTTTTAAATTTTTAATTGTTTAAACCAAAATTTGGTTTATATTTTTTTTTCTGTTTTAAAGTTTTTTGTTGTTTTAATATAATTTTAACTATAACTGTAAATAATCTGAAATCATACATGTTTATTACAAAATAGATTTCTTTAAATAAAAAAATAATTAAATGAAAGAAAATTTTGGGAAAATCCACTGGAAAAGTTGGAAAATTCGGGAATCGAAAAATGATGTTTTTTGTAAGGTTTTTTCGCACGTATCTGATCCAGATAGTCTTTTAGAAGAGAAAAAACGGAAAATCTTTTAGGAAAAATGGGAAACTTCCGGAAAAACTTGAAGAAAATTTAATTTATTTTTCATAGTGCTTCAGTTGTGAATGGCTTAACCGATTTAGCTCAATCTTTTTTGTTGTATTCGCAATTACCAGGAGATGTTTCTTACGAAAGAAAATTTTGAAAAAGTCCACCGGAATAGTCGGAAAATTTGGAAAAGCGAAAAATGATATTTTTGTACGGGATTTTGCGCGTATCCGATCGAGATGGTCTTTTATAAAAGAATAATTGGAAAATCTGAGTGGAAAACTCAGGAACTTCCGGAAAAACTCGACGAAGATTTATTTTTTATTTCTAGCACATCAGTTGAGAACGGTTAAGTTTGGATCAATCTTTTTTTGATGTGTGTCCCAATTTCCAGGAAATGGTTCTTACAAAAAATTTTTTTTTGGGAAAATCTACTGGAAAAGCTGGAAAATCGAAAAATGATGTTTTTGTACAGAATTTCGCACGTATCCGATCTAGAAAGAGACCATTTGGAAAATTTGAGTGGAAAACTCGGAAACTTCCGGAAAACCTGAAAAAAAAATGATTTTTTCTTCCAGCGCATCAGTTGATTGCTACTGAATTTGCAAACGATAGATGAACCGACGTGCAAAATTTCCAAAAAATCACCAATGGCGAAAGTACTACTACAGACTTGCAAAATAAAGGGTTATCCAATTCGAGGTTGATAAAGTAGAAATCTGTATACCGACATCTGTCAAAGATAAACGTCAAGTACGCTGTCATTTATTTAGTTGACATTCTGCCGTTTAAGAATATGGAGCATTTTAGAATATGGAGCATGGTGTTGGAAAAACAGGCCGTCGATGCTGATTTTTCGAACAAAATTTTCTTCAGTGATGAAGCTCATTTTTCGCTTGGTGGATACGTTAATAAGCAAAACTGTAGAATTTGGGGCTCAGAAAATCCACAATTGATTATAGAGAAGCCATTACACCCGGAAAAAGTCACTGTTTGGTGCGCATTGTGGTCTGGTGGTGTGATTGGGCCGTGTTTTTTTAGAACAACCATGGACGAACCGTTACCGTCAATTCTGAGCGCTATGGCCGCATTTTAACCGATTATTTTTTTACGAAAATCGAAGATTATGATCTTGACGATATGTGGTTCCAGCAGGATGGAGCAACCAGTCACGTAACACGAGCAAATCGAGATCTTTTGCAAGAGAAATTTCCTGGACGTTTGATTTCGCGATTGGCTGATGTCAATTGGCCTCCAAGATCCTGTGATTTAACGCCTTTGGATTTCTTTTTGTGGGGCTACGCGAAAGATCGTGTTTACGCAAACAATCCTCAAACTCTTGACGAATTGAAAACTAATATTCGTAAGGTAATGGCCGAGATACCGCCCGAAATGTGCCGAAAAGTCATTGAAAATTACCTCAAAAGAATCAAGGCCTGTAAGAAGTCCCGTGGAGGACATTTGAATGATATCTTGTTTAACTAAAAATGGCAAGGATCAATCTGTAAAATGAAATAAAAATTACAATACATTCCGAATATTTTGTGTGTTTTTTTTTAAGTTTACTTTATCAAGCTTGAATTGGATAACCCTTTACATAATCATTTAGGATGAGTGTACGATGGCGCACAAACGAGCTTTAGTCGAGCTCGATCAAACATTGAAAGATTTGTGCAATAATCAGCACCTCTTTGAGATTTCGCCAAACGCTGCCAGTCATTCCAAGATCAACAGCTACTGATGAAATAAACGCTTGTTTAAAGATATCGAATTTGTGGAGATACGTGAAAACTCTCAAATTAACAACGAATATGCGAGTCGCGTTACAAAATTATGAATCGGCGGACGTTTTCAAAGCAATTATTAGACATTGGCAACGGAAAATTCAGTTGACGCTTCGACTGGTCTCATTTCGTTACCACCTAATTTTTGTCAATTCACAACCTCTAAAGAAGAATTGATCACGAAAGTGTTCGTGAATATTGGTGCACATTACAGAAACCATGTTTGGTTGAGCGAACGAGCCATTTTGGTTGGCAGCGAGAAATAAGGACGTAGACCATTTGAATATAAAAATGCAAAGTGAAATAGCTGGCCGATTGCATTCATTTAAGTCGATCAATTCCATTACAGATCCAAATGAAGTCGATAATTATCCAATTGAATACCTGAATTCCTGATTTATCAGGAATGCCATCGCAGAATTTGCAGCTCAAGGTCGAACCGGTGATGATCATGTTGCACAACCTGAACCAACCAAAGTTATGCAATGGAACAAGACTCACTGTTAAGAGGCTGATAAACAACGTGATTCAAGCAACGATTACCATAGGAAAGTTCAAAGATGAGGATGTTCTGATTTCTAGAATACCATTGATTCCAACCGACTTGCCGTTTCAATTTAAGCGTCTTCAGTTTCCGGTTCGACTTCATAAGGCCAATCGTTGGAAGTGTGTGGAATAAACCTTGAATTACCGTGTTTTCCCATGGGCAGTTGTACGTGGCGTGCTCGAGAGTAGGTTAACCATCAGCACTATTCGTTTTCTCTCCGGGCAGAAAGGTAAAAAATATCGTTCATCACCAAGCGTTACGATGAACGCATTGTTAAATGGCCGCCGAGGTCGTGAGGTATATTTGACAACTCTCAATTCATTTCAAAAGGGTTATCTAAAGTCACCGGATTATTTTGATAAACCAGCAACAATAGCGCTTTGCGGATTAGTTACAGTTATTGATTTGAAAAAAATAATAAAGTAAACAACATAATCTAGCAAATGAAATGCGCTTTAATTTCACATGCTCTTTGGTAATCCTTATTAAAAATCATTTATAACAAAATTTGCAGGAAAACCTTCTATGTGTGCACGCCCGCGAAGATTTCTGTGTTTGAAAAGTCAAGGCTGGACCCTGGGGTCTAGGGGCTCAGTACAAATTTTTCGTAAAATTTCAATTTTGGTTATTTTTTTTCCTGGGAATGAATTTAGGAAAGGGATTATATGAAATTAGTGACATGTTCGAATCCGAAGAATGCGTCCTCTATCAAGGGGCACATTCTATTGCGTTTCTGTACCATTTATCTGATTGCGATGAAACGTTGATGATGGGTTGCGTGCATGCTCGCGAACTTTTCTGAGTTGGTTTAATTTAGGGCTAGGACCCTGGGTCTAGGGGCATGAGTATAATGTTATTCTAAAATTACAATTTTTGATGCTTCCGGTGATTCTTCTGATACTAAATTCAGTGCATGATGAATTCCTATCATATACGATTGCAACTACAGTGACGTCGAGAAATTGTCTGCAAAATATCCGTAATTAAAGTAATTTTAATTTCTCTGGTGCAACGCCAGGTAATTCAGCTAGTTTGGAAATAAAAACTTGTGTATCATTTTCCGTGAACCGAGTTTTACTTTTTAACATCGATTTCTTGATATTTTCGAAATTGTCCTAAAACAGCTAATGTTTTTTAAATGTGGAGTACAAATGAAGCTGTCCACCTTGAAATAATTCCATTGGCATAGAAATCACAGACTTCTTCCTATGGCAAACTGAAACAGTATTTTTCGATTTTTGTCTATATAAATATTCTTAATTCGACACCTTTTGTTTAGTTATTTAACTAGATTGTCTACTCATGGAAAATATTAATTAACTAAGGAGCGTAGTCAGTACGACACAATACAATCCATCCATCTATCGCCGTTGCGGCCATAATCACATAACAAGAATTTTGCGTCCCCCAATGTTGCAGAGGTGATTATGCAATATTGCAGTACATAAACTTTTTGATTGGTCGAGTAAAAGTACAAAGGGATTCTGTTGTGCCTTTAAATTATCATAATAAAACCCTTATTCGATTTATAAAAAGAATTAATTAGTTGTATAAAGCATTTAGAGAAACTGCCAATTATTTATGTATCTTTTCTCAAATTAGTTATGCAGGGTGCTGGAATGCGGTCATTTGTTTAATTTTCAGCTTGTCTCTCTATCTCTAGTTCTCTCCTCATGTGGTATTCAAATTAGAACAGTAACAATAATTTCACGACATAAAAACGCTTGGTTGATACTGAAAGCTTAGTGTAATGTACAGCAAAAAGGGAAAACAATACCCATAAACATTTATATTGGACAGATTTTTAATCAAAATATTTTTATTCACAGTTCCTATATTACACAAACTGAAACAAAAGAAGGAATTTATTATACCAGTTTCCAATTATATTCAGATGTTGAAATTTTATTTGATAGCAATCCAAGTGGCATTGTTTTCGAAGTGAATTATTATTACGCAAATTTTGTACAAACGAAACAAAAATACCTGTGAAAATTTCACTTTATCTCAATGTATACATATAGGATTTAATTGTTTTGGTGGTCTTAACCATTTTTTTTAGTTTTGTTTTATACAATACACGCCGACAACAGGTAGTTAATTTAAGAAAATCAACATAAAATTTCATCCAACTTTTCTTCATTTATAAATTTATCTCGTGGGTGATATTATTATAATAACGCGCGAGTAGTAAGTGATGGTGTGGTGGGAAAATTTGTGGAAAGGTTTCGTTTTAAGTTTGTGTTTTCATTAAAATTAAATTATTCAAACCACGATTATTATTAGAGGCAACCGTAAAAGACGACGGGGAAAAATAAAATACCTAACAGCAAATTACCTATCAACCTTTTTCCTTTATTTTTATTATTTGCTCCTAATTTCAAGAAGTTGAAAATCGATTTTCGTACTTATTATACAACTATGTACCAAAGTAGATAAAATATTTTTAATTTTTCCCATTATTTATTATTCTTTTCATTTCCTGTTATCAATTTAAAGATGATTTTTTATCCTAAAGCGTTGACAGTATATATACTAGGTTGAAAGTCGGGGGGTGGGGCGAACGTTTTATAGGATGAAAATATCGAATATTGTGCCATTATTATTAGTTTTTCGCCAATTTCTCTGGTCCTCGACATTCGATCTTATGCCACGAACCGGATTTTAATTTTATGTAGACTACAAAAATTTTTTTTTTAAATCAAACTCAACAGGAAGGTAAGAAGAAAAAAACTCTGATGGAAAACTTTTAAAATATTTTCAATTTTTTATTAAAAAAAATGCTTTTGTTTTAAATTAGAAACAAAAAAAAATCATTTAGTATTATAACAAAAAACAGGAATACGGAGAATTAAATGAAATATTATGAAGAAAATTAAAAATTAATTAAATTTTAATATTTTTTACTTTTTAATTATTTCTATTTTGGCATAAAAAAAATTAATTTAAATAACAAAAAAATTCAGTTTACTTTAACTTAAAAAATAAATGTTTTATAGCGGTTCTTGAAAATGTATATAATCTTTGTACTGTTCAATAATTTTTTTGTTTTGTTAATAAAATTTTTTACTTAAGAAAAATAGTTTAATTAATAATCATAATAAAAAATAAATTTCTTATACTTGGAATGAAAAAAAAATGGAAGTTAAAGTTAAGTTAAAATAACACAATTAATTTTTAAAGACGATTTATAATTTTGGGTTGTTGTTTTCATTTTTATTGATTTTTATTGGAAATGTGATGATGAAGATACAACAAAAATACAAGAAATGTGAAAATAATTATGTGGGTTTAGGTGGAATTTCGATTGATTTTAATTTGATTTTGTTTCATTGTGATTACTCTGTTAGCGGTAAATTCTTGTAATTTATAATTGAAAAATGTTAAAAACAGACATTATTGTGTATTAGAAATTGGTTAAATATATTTTATTAGTAAAATATTTGATGTATACTTTTACAAGAATCTTGTAGTCTCTGTATATGGCAGATCTAGATAGGTCAGAGAAAAAGTGCAAGAAAAGAAATTTTTATGTATAATTATGTTCTCAAAACAAGTGAGGAGGGGTGTAATTGTTGTGGAAAACACGCGATTTGGCTTTAGGATCTCAAACATGCCACATTTAATTTCTGAAGCGAAAAATTGAACCTACCGGATTTGTGATCAAAATTGTCTAGTATTATCAAAATTCATTATTCATGCTTACACATTTCAGAAAATCAACAAAGCCAATTCTTGTTAAATGTTCAATGCAAGAATTTAAGAAGCTCCTACGAAAGCTAGCTCTTCTTGTACGCAGATGTCCATCACATTTCACATAGCTCTCCCAATTTATGGAAAAAGCTTAGTATGAAGTTTTATTCCAAATAGTCAATCTGCTTGGTCTGAAGAGATTCCGAATTTTGATGAAATACATTTTTTTTTATCGAAACTCGTCGTTTCCGGTATAATTTAAAATTTACTCCATTTTGTCGCAAAAACATTTTCAAAATATTTGCTAAAAAAGAAAACTATCATATGAAAAACTGTCGCTTAAAGTGGACCGATTTCGACCAAAATTACTGGGATTTTAGATTTATGGTAATAGCTTACGTATTAAGTTTTCAATCCGACAATGAAAACCGTCTGAGCTGTAGTGACAACACAGTCATTTAATCAAAACTCTTGAGGCCTCAGATATTCATGATTACTACACAAAAAATGGTTTTTTTGTCATATATCGACCTTTCTTTAATTTAATTTAAAATCTTTTAGTGCCTAGTGATTTTCTCATAATTTAGATAATTTTCAAAATATTTGCAAGAAAAGAAAAAGCTCCTATGGAAGGTGTAAATGCTGGTGAATCGAATTTGTACAAATATTACAGGACAAATTTATGGAAAACATAAGCTTATAAGTCTCATTCCGATCATCAATCTGTCTGGGCTGTATAGGGGCCGAATTGTACGTATCTTTAAAACTATTTAGCAAAAACCGGGAAAGCTCCTATGTAAGCTGCTACTTTCGGTGGACCGATTTCAGTCAATATAACTAGGAACCCCCAATTTGTAAAAAAAAATATTAAGTTTAAAATTTCATTCCGATCAATCGGAAAATTTTTAGAAAAATAAATTTTACCTTTATTATTAAAAATTTAATTTTTTGAAACAGAGAATATTTTTGTGTTGGATATGTATTTATTAACTGTTGTTAGTTTGTCGGTGAAGGAAAGGAAACGAGGAAAGAATCACGACGAAGTGTGGATTGGAAGATTCACAATGTTTACGACTTAGCTTAGTACACACACTCATAGTGAGAATTTCCGGAAGTTTCTTATGTGGTGATATAACTCGTCAAATCGATAAATTCTTGTGTTGTACCATAGGTACAAAGCAAGAGTTGCATTTTTGCAGTTTGGTCGTTGCAACCTGATGAGTAGACCAACTTTTTATCAGTACGAAACCAAGGGTTATGTATCTTTACATAAGTACCTTGGGAGTAAAACTGGGGGGGGGGGGGGGGGGGGGGGAGTGAATTTGAGTTTGTTGGAAATGAGCTCCACAATCACCCTGCTTCGTTTGATCGACCACTTCTAAAACTCCCTTTAAAAGAGTAACTTGTCAAAATACGTTATTTCAGCTTATATTTGAAAATAGTGTAGCTATTTGGACCCTATTAATGAATAGACCAATCGCCTTCCGTTTGGTCGGGGAGCATTGATTCAAACTAGTTTCGTTACATCGAGTGGTCTAGTTTTGAGCAAACACGGTACTAATTTTGGTTATTATTATCATTGTTTTCTTGATTATTGGCAGGAGCTAGTTGTTTTAATGTTAGAGGTATTGTAGTGTTGGTATTCTCTATCATTTTCCTAAGTAGCTTATGTATATTTGCACCAGAAAACCAACAAGGTATTGGGGAATCGTATAATTCTTTGTCATTATTTGTTAAAGCAGAACTTTTGAACATCATTGCAAAAATCAAAAAAAGCTTCTTCGAGATCTGATGCTTCCGTGGACAGATTTTGACCAAAAATCACTGATATCTCCAATTTGTGGACAGACTTGGGTATGCAGTTTCACTCTGATCCGTCGATCCGTCAAGGCTTTAGGGAACCCAAAACATTTAGTCTGCATGACACCACCCACGCACGAGTTCAAAATTTAACATGGTTTAGTTAAAAAAAAGAAGTTTTTGTGAAAATCGTCATTTCAGCTTAAATTTTTGGAAAACGATTTGAACCAATATTGTCTCAAATTTAATTTAGAATCATTTAGATCATCGCACAAAAAATCAAGTTTCGTTCATTAACATAACCATTTTCATAAATGCTAGATCATGGTCGAGCACAACACGTTCCAGTTTCCACCATTGACCAATACATTCAATTATTAGCACATAAAATGTACCGAAAATTTACCGTGTCACCGAAAACAAATAAAACCAGACATAATAAACTTTATGTGTTTTACGAAAAGCTCATTTCAACCCAAACATACAATTTGGAATTAAAATTTAAACTTGTTTATAAAACATCAAACAGGCAACACAAAATATTCCACCATGTTCTTACCGTGACAGGTCATAAATTTTTATTTAAATATCAAAAATATAAAATCAAGACCAAACCATATCCAAATGGTTTGTACTATCATGTGTAAGGTATCCAATGCTAGGTGAAAAATAAAAAAGCTAAAAGTGTTGTACGATATTTTTTTGTTTGCCATGTTTTATAGCCTCGTAAATAGGTATTTCGTTTATGGTATTTTTTGTAAATATAAATATTTAATTTGATCAGTGGTTGCAACAGCAGAAAATGAAAATATATTGTATCATTCCCATGTACACTGTACACCGTTTATTACCTGCTTAATGGACCGTGATTTGCTTTATATGGATAATAAATCGTTAATTTGTTGCTTTAGTAATAATATAATAAAAGTTTCTTCTTAAAAGTTCTGTTAAAAGCATAGAAAATTATCTCTACTCTAACTTCAAACATTACCACATATTTACATATTTAACTATTTTTAATCGAATATGTAAATGTAGATGGAAAATTTGTAAAAATAGTTTTATAATATGTTAGTAATTTAGAAATTACATATTGCTTTATACCTATAGGTATGACAACTGTTTCTGTGGTATAGTATTAGCTGAAATTTTATGGGTTGATTGATGCCCACAAATAATAATCGTGGTTAAACAACCCCTAAACTTCGAGCGTCTACTTGAAACAACTATACATATTTTGGTATAGGTAAGGGGTAAAGTTTGTGTTTACCCGTTGCATTTGGCACTGGGTTGCCCTTTCTGATTAACGCAATCCACTTGCAGATTTCTCTCCCCATGCTTCCATTTGATCCTTTGTTGTAAGCTGTGAATATATTATTGGTACATATTACAATTACTAGTGATTCAAGCGATTAAACGACGACTTTGTTACATGTATAGACAGGCGATACCCAATCTCTATGAAATAATGTTAGCACGTCTTCAAACTGTGCACCATTTATTAAAACGGCCGATTATTAAGCATCGATTCTTTCTGCACCAAAAAGGTGTGAAGCGAGTTTTCCGAACTCCACAAGTCCCTCATCCAATTATTTTTTTATGTGCTTAATACTAAGTCCTCAACAGCATCGACAATTTATTAATCGAAACCATTTCTAGTATTTGATTTAGGTCTAGTTATGGAGGGACGTTTTAGTTTTACCATTTACTTTTTACCTTGAGTTAATTTTTAGTCTTTGTTAATCTTGTTTAATCTTAAGGGCCGGTAACTAGTAGAATGTGCAACTTGGATCAATTTACTGCTTCTTAAGAAATCGATTTTATGGAATAGATATCTTATTTGACCTTAGTGCTAGTTATACTTATTTTTAATGTATAATATAATTAAATTTTGCACTCGGTCATTTGTTCGAAATTTGTCTTAATTATCAATTTCTCAAACACAAGATTAATAATTCTTCTAGGATTAAAGCATTGTTAGATCTTAAAGAACAACAAACTGAAATTTATTCACTACTTTAGATTTTCTATAGGCCGTCATATTTATTGTACTCGTCCGTTTTCTTAATTGTGCAAGTGTAATGTTCAAGTAAAATATTACGTGTGCACAACATGTTGAAAGCTTTGCTTGTTATGTAGAGAACTGATCCATTCGCTGTTGTCAAATCAGACACTTGAAACACTTGACTTTTATATTTGAACATTCAGCACTTAAAATGGCTTGTGCAGTAATCCACACACCATCTTGTTTTATGATATTCTACCCCTTAAGTCTTCTTCTTCTAATATAACAGGCACTTTATTGATTCCCTACTTTAAACATAAGATTATAAATAATAAATTTTGTGGAAATACTGGAGATAAATTAAGCATAGATATTGATAAAAGTGAGGATCGTCCAGCAAAATATTCGAATGTTTGACTTTAATGAAAGAATATTTTACTTCCAACGATATCAGTCCACTTTTATAAGTTCACAAATTGACATTCTAAATTGAATTGATTTTATAACTTTTAAATTAATTAATTAAGTCAATTAAAATGTTAGAGCTTGATAATATTTAGTTCTAAATTAAAACTATAAACTAAAATATTAAAAATTGCATTTAATTATTAATAATATCCAAACGAAAGCCCTTTACACATTCAAGTAAAGTTATTCAACGATAAATTATTGGTGATACATTTTGACATAAATTTATCTTGCCACTTTACATTTTATATTGAAAAAATTTAAGAGAATGCGAATTTATTAAAACATCACGATATCTAATATTTAATATAAATTTTTTACGTGTGTAGAAATTATCACTTTTACATATTACAATTTATCAAAGGTTTTTAGAGAATTAGGGCACTGAGCAGTTTTATTTGCTTTTCTTATTTTTCCATTCACGAGTCATTTTTTCTGTAGGTGGTTGACCAAAATATCTTTGCTGCTCGGTTTCAGTGTTCTTTTACATATTTTATCACTTCTAATTTAAAGTTCACATTATAAGAAAGTCTCTTTTGTTTTAAACTCATTTTCTCGTTTTATAACATTTAAAGAATAAATTCAAATTATAAATCATCAATCTCAATTCATTTTAATGGTTGCTAAAGACTATAAGGCGTATTTCGTGGCATAAGACACACTCTAATTTTTGGTTGAATTTTCAGAGTAAAAAGGCGCATCTTATGGTCCGAAAAATACGGTACACAATTATCTTTTAGTTAGAGCTTTATTAGACCAGATAACGTAAAGTAAAGAGAAAATAGTGAGACGTCAACATGACAGTCATGAACAATCTACGTCGCCAAACTCTGATTGGGAGATCCTTGCAAAATCTGTGTACCGAAAGTGCTAGCTTGAAAAGTCTAGCATTTACAAAACAGAACTAAGAATTAAGAGATTTAGATAAATTTGGAAATTGAATTTTCAACCAACAATGGTTGACTTTATTGGTTTTTCTAAATTATCAGGGGTAATGGCTTAAGCAAGACCAAAGGTAAGTAAAGTTGTATTTTGCGGTTTAGAAATTTGGTAAGGTGTCGAGATTTATGTGGCAGTGTGAAGTTCCGGACGTATTTACAAAAAACCTTATAACAGTCAAAAAGTGTAAAAGAAAATGTTACACTTTAAATTAAGAATGGTACACTTTTTAAACATAATTTGTAGTTAAGAGCAGATAATTAAAGAAAATATGGGAAAATATATTTAAATGGAGACACGAATTCAGAGTTAAATTTATTTTGTGTTATTAAAATCAAAAATAAAAAAAAATATATAATTATGTCTGGAACCATAAATGTTCGAAAATTCAATCTTTCGAAGGCCGTTGACAAGGCGTCGTAAAGATGTCTAAGTAAATCAAAGTATGCTATCGCGGAGAAGTGACCCCACCCACTCAAAACTATGTTGGCTTCTACAAAAGATGCATAGGGTCAGTACTACACGATACCATACTTCGATCTACTTAGATATCTCTACGATGCCTTGTCGTTGATGATCGAAGCACCATATGGTTTCTTCTATAGAAAAATTTTAAAATTGAAAAAATATTACTTCGCATAAATATGTTGGCTTCTAGAAAACATAAACAATGGTTATGGCTAAATTAGCTTGCCATTGTGAACTTAGTTTTTTAACAATTTATTTCGTTTTGCATAACACGTTTTTTGAAAGTGTAGATCTACTCTTTTTGGGCTGTTGTGAAATATTTTGTCATATTTATTTTGTCAGAAACTTCACTATAATCATTTATGTACATTCTTCGTAAAAGATAGTCGGCTGTTAGGGTGTTTGTTACGAATATCTTTCTGGAAAATGCTAAAATTAGTTGATCAATCATTTTTGATAACGGTTTTCTCGTTTTTATCGTTTTAACAACTTAAATCTATTTAACCAGCCGTAAATACACGAAAGGTTGTTGTAAAATCCATCCAAATATCTATTTTGTTTTCTATTTCTGTTAAAGAGGCAATTGAAGATCAATAAACAAGAAACGTAATTTTTAACTTAATACTTTTATGACATTTAATTTGAAAAATCATTTGAAATCATTTTAATGAAAACATGACAAATTAGTACCCATTTGGAAAAGACAAATTTTTTTTATTTACTCTTGAATTGGTTAACATAAGAGCAAAGTATCCATGTCAATTCCAAGAAGTCGATGTAATTTATAAGCCCATTTACAAATTACCAAGCAATAAAATTGTCTACTTATGAATATAAATTTTAAATTTAAAGGAAAAACTATTTATTACAATTGACATATTGTAGTCTCCACACACACACATATTTTCAATATACACGAACGTTTCTACAAACGCACAATATATCCTAAAATGTGAATAAAATATGGCATCGCACCTATCAAACACGTATCTATCTTATTCAATGTAAATTTATTTTGCTTCCAAGAAATATTAAATTGAACTTAAAATTTTATTTATTGAATTTGAATAGCCAATTTACATACCATTCAAAACAATTTAACTTGCGAGTAACGCAAAACCATTACCATCTTATATGTGTTCTTTATATTATGTAGATCGAACGGGAATACAAAAATATTCGATTGTTCTATTTATCATTTTAAAGAGACATTTTTATTGATTTCAATTTGGTACAGAGAGACGAAAAAAAATAAATATTATAACGAGTATGTATATATGTATATATGTACTCCTATATACATATGTATATCGACAACATAACATAACATACATTTATGTTGACATTTTTATTGAAAATTTTATTTGATAGAACAAAAAATTTGTGTTTCGTTTTTCGTTTCAAGCTCTTATATATTTTAGCAAGACAACATGGATTCTCAAATTGATTGTTGAATATAACTCCTTTGTATACGTCTGTTTCTTTTTGCGGAAAACTTTTTGGGGAAAACTGTAAAAATTTCCCTACAAATACAATATATACACAACATAAAAATATTTCGATTTTAGCAAACTTTATTTTTATGCATATATTATGTTGCAACAGCTATCTACACAAACATAGATTCGATAAAATCTTTTTGTTACTATACCATATAGATGTAACTGTAATATTTTCCTTTTATAAAAATCTAAATACGATTCAGATAAACTAACAAATGTAAATAGAGTAGATATATGGATCTCTGGCGAATAAATGTTAAAATTATTTTTTGAGCTTCTCTATAATACAATTTTTGAACAAATGCATATGAAAATCAAAGTTTGATTTTTCACAAATAAAGGATTTTTCTATCGTTTATTTATATCATATTTTATTTTTATGACGTCATATAGAAAATTGTTTTTTTTTGTGAGAATAATAATTTCCCCAGACCAGCTACATACCTTAATAGTAAGAGTTTTCTAAAGCATAAAAAATGTCAACGTCCCTACAGTTAGCAGAAACCATCCAGTACAAGATAATGTTACAAATTAAAGGTTAATTATCCGCTAATTAAATGCTCCATTGAAAATATTTAGACTCCATTCATTCTTATTCAATCGATGGTTCTACCAGCCTTACAAAAAGTTAGCAGAATCAAGATATATATAAAACAAAATGTAAAACTAAAAGCAAACATTAGGCTAATTCAATAACAAATTAAAAACTATTAACCCCCATTCGTTTTTGATAGAAAAGCGGGTTTTGTTTTAGAGCTAGCAAAACTATTCAGTTTAGAATGCAAAACAAGATCTATCTATTGACATACAAATAGAGATTATTTAGTGACTTCGTTATACAGAACTATATGAAGTTTTTACTAATATGTATTCGTGTTACAGTTAGAGCTTTCTTGAATACTCCACACTCGATTTCTAAGGCGAAAAGGTAAGTTGTAATCTGAACTTTGATGAAATTCTCTTGAATAATCAAAAATCATTATCCTTGCTTAAATTTCCGACAACCAACAAGGTCGTTGGTTAAAAATTTAATTTTAATTTAATTTAAGTCATTTAATTCTTTGCCGTACAAAAAATGGCAAATGCTAAACATTTCAAAATCACATTTCTACCAAATTTCGCAAGGATCTTCCAAAATAGTTTTATTCGCTTAGACTACAGAGATATGAAATTTTGGCGAAACAAAATTTTTATCATCTAAACATGCTGTACAATTTTCAAAAAATTCGGAAAAAATTAAAAAGCTTTTATGAAACCTACCACTTCTGCTTGACTGTTGAATTTATAGAAAAAGCTTAAGTAAGTTTCATCCCGTTTATCAGAATTTTTATTGGAAACAGATTTTTGTTAAAAATCGTCATTCCCGGTTAAATTTTTCAAAATTGACTTGGACCGATATTGTTGCAAAATTAATTATAAGTTTTCAGTTGCTAACCATTTTTCGTATAAGTGGTATACTTTTCAAAACTTTTGCAAAAAACGAAAAAGCTCCTGTGAAAGCTTTTACTTCTAGTGGACTGATTTGGATCTGTGTAACACCACTTCAGCCTCCTAATTAATTGTAAAAACTTAGGTGTATACCGTTTCATTTCGATCAATCAATCCGTGTAGGCTGCACAGAGCCGGATTTTTGGCAAAATACGCCTTGTACTTAGGATCTTTTTCGTCTTTTGCAAATACATATTTTAATCGGTAAATCATTTACGAGAAACGCAAATGTGAACGAAAAGAGTCTAAATTAATTTTGCAACAATACCTGTTCTGGTAAGCTTTATGAATACTGAACTGTTTTTCAAGAAAAAATCGCCTTTTGTACTGCTCAGAATGGTTGATTGATCCAGATGAAATTTCATACTTAAGCTTTTCCCACAAATTGGGAGATGTCAGTGAATGTTGGCGGAAAAGTATATCATTGATGAGAAAACGACTATAAAATAAAAGATTCTAAATTAACAGGAGAAAAGGTGCAGTGGTTAAAGCGTCGGCACTTGGACCGGGAGGTACTGGTTTCGAATCCCACCAGAGGCTGGATGCAAATCGATTTTTCGTCATCGATTACGATCGGTGATGTTAATAAACATAACTTAGACCCTCTGTTGGAGTGCAGAATTCAGTGACGATCCACCGTCTATGTGAGTGTACAGGTTGACATGGAGCTTGCAATGTGTAGGTGCTATACTGTATTTATGTGAATGAGTGGTCTGCGCGTGAATGAAAGTGGGTATTAGTTGACCTTCAAAGGGCATTAAATCCACTGGAAAATTAATACTTCTTTAAAAACGAAAATAAAAAAATGCAGCAACATTGGTTCTCATTAATTTTTGCAAAATTTAAGCGGAAAAGAAGTCTTTAAATAAAATTTGGTCTCCGTATAGCCTAGAAGGATTGACTAATCGGGATGTATCTTTATACCAATAAATCCAATGAATTTCTAATACAGTTAACCCTGCAAGATGCAAATCGAATTGTTATCATCGATTACAATCGGTGATGTTAATAAACACAACTAAGACTCTCTGATGGAGTGTAGAATTCAGCGCCGACACACCGTCCACGCCAATGTACAGATTGTCATGGAGCTTGCAATGTGCAGGTGGTATACTGTAGTTGTGTGAGTAGGTGAATAGGTGAATGGGTTATTGATGTGGCGCTAATGCGTGGTATCCCAATGGGCCAAAAATGGCCTAAGTGTCAACCACTGAAACCTAAAAACCCTCCAAAAACACGGTATTCGAAGAACACGGTTTCGAATAACACAGATACCCATTTCCTCAAATTAATAAATTACACGGTTTCAAACAACACGATTTTCGTTATTCTCTTATATTTTATTTTTTGTATATCATAACAAAAAAAAAAGAGTGAGTCCATTAGTACTCTCAAGGAGATGAGTAAACATGGCGGGTGTATAGTGCGTGTGTACAGTTTACTTTGAAGGAAGATTTAATGCAATTTTACTAACCAGAGTTTTTCATTTGTTTATTATCGTTAAATTCGTTTCTTACTTTTTCGGTGAAATTGACGCAATTGGATTATGGTAGTTAAAATAAGATACATATACTGTCGACTCTAGCATTTCTAATTTTCATTGAAAAACTGCACAATGATCTTCCCATATCTCGTAGTAGATATATTTCGATCCGAGTTCATGTGAAAATGGAATTGAAATCCCCGCTCAAAATCATCGGCAAAAGATGATTGTCTCCTTGGAGAATCTTTGAAATTTTTTGAGAATCTGGAGCAAGGACGAAATGTATGAACTTCATTATGTCTTCGACACATTTATTCGGCGAGATGAATACAACTACAGAAAGCATCTTATTCCCAATGAAAAGCTGCAGCTCAGCCGTGTATATATCATCAATGGGTTGTGTTGTTACACTCACACCATTTGTTTGTTCAACGATGATTTCCTTATGCGAGGTGACTGTAATAAGTTCTATTGCTACTCCAGCAGCCTACTGACCTTCTGTCTTGAACTGAAAGCATCATTCAAAATTAGTAATATTAACATGATCGTCATTGCGTCGAGGTTATGTGACCTGAGACTCTGGCAGTTCAATGTTAAAAACCAGACGTCATTATTATTTCGTACAAAATTCGCCATTACAACCTGAGCTATACTTAGCGGATTTGTAGTGAGGCTCAATAGCTCATTTTGAAGAAGACCCATTGAGGCCCCATTTTTATATCCATAGTAGTAGACATGATCATCGATATTCGACGTGATGAACAGTCCTTCGAGACTGGTTACTCGTGATAAAGCAATATACACAAGTTGTTGACTGTATCTTTTATCGTAAGAGTATATAATGGACTATCTCGTTAATTGTGTGGCACACGCAGGTATGACTGGAAAATGATTACGCTTAACTTTTCTGCGCCCATCCAGCTTTAAGCCGCCTGGCCTTTTTGGCAACTTGTGAATTTGTACCGAAATCCATCTAGAGTCGTTTGACATTTTTTACTGTTGACGTTTTCATCGTGTAACATTTGTGTAACCTGGAGAATTTTTGCGAACGAAAATAAACTAAAAAATTTAAAGAACAACCCAAAACAAACGGAAATGAAGGAAAGTACAATAAATAATTCTCCAAATTACACAAGTGCTAAAGAAATTGGGCTCACTCAGGGACTCTTCAGTGGTCGTTGCCGGCTAAGCATCAGGGTTGGGTGTGGAATTTGAAGAGTATGAGTGATCCGTGTGTAACCGCTAGGAAAGGAATGATGCCAACTACCTACCTATCTGACTCGATACTTACCCTAGTCCATCCTCATCATGCTAATTTACTTAAATACACATATTTTAATTACACTTCACTTGGTAGCAGGAACAAGAAATGAAAAGAAAATCATTGCACCTTTTTTTGTTTAACCACTTAAATAAGACAAAAAAAAACCGTTAGAAAACCCCAAAAGAGAAAAGAAAAGAATTCTGAATTTATTAATTTGGCAACATAAAAAAAATATTTATTATCATATACGTAAAAACTTTAGCAACATTTGGAGATAAATAGTTTAGATGATGTTAGTGTTTAGTGTGATTAGTATTATACTATATATTCAACTAGATAAATATTAATAATTATGGTTTCACCAGCAAACTAAAGAAACAAAAAATATTATCTCATTATCGATAATACTTATATGAAAATTAATTATCAGTTGAAATAATTTGCGTAAATGAAAAGAAAAATTTATATTTTTTTTTGTTTTTAAATAAATTTAGGAAAAGAAAACTTAGATTATAAAATGACGTTATTGTCAATTAATTATTTTATTTTCATAAAAATTATTAATTATGCTTTTTTTTATAGTATTATAAAGTAATATATGAAAAAAAAAATAACTTCCCAATTACAGCAGCCGCCATGATGTTAAATCCAGATAGAATGTACGGTATCGATGGTATCGTACGCTTACTTATTAATGATTATTATTAGTTCTAAGGTTTACTTATTAACGGATATCACTCAGTATATTAATTCACTTTTTTTTTCTTAAGAGTTACTTCCAGCTATTTAAATAACTGCTCTGGATAACACAAGTGTAAGTAACACAAATGTTCGTGAACACTGTACAATTTTAATTCATTGAAATCTAATCACTAATTATATTATTTGTTCTTTTTGGTACGGTTATGGAGATGATTCATAACTCATCGTTTCGTATATAATACTATACGTACGCAAATTAATTTATATACTTCGAGGATTTGCGTTAATATTAAATAAAACCGTTGAGAGTATAGTGCGCACACAAAATTAATTAATTACCCAACTTATTGTTTTTCTCACCGTAAAGTTTCTTTATGGGTGATTTTAGTATACACTTACACTGGTTTATTAATTATTATTATTACCAATCAATTTCACCCCCTTTGTAGCAATTTTGACTTTATAAAAATTTGTTGTTGTTATTTCATTTTT
Organism: Nephrotoma appendiculata; assembly: GCA_947310385.1. NCBI lineage: Eukaryota > Metazoa > Arthropoda > Insecta > Diptera > Tipulidae > Nephrotoma > Nephrotoma appendiculata. Next base: position 227,982,875 of record OX371223.1, read on the forward strand.
TTTCTTAACATTACACTTATAAGTACTATTTTTTATTTTTTATTTTTTTGATACGAATTGTTTGTACGTTTCGTAATTTATATGGGCACACAACACAGGTACAGATTGTTTTCACTGTCCCGTTTATTTGGGGTGTGTGTGGTTTTACTATTATACAACCGTCCACTTTTGTTTTTATTTTATGTAGTCTTTTATCACAAATTCTTATTAGATTTATATACATAATTTATTGTCGAACAAAACAATTCACTTGTATTAATTATCGGATCCGCTCGAAACGCGATATTTCAAAATGCGATATTTCAAAACGAGATATGACAAAACGAGATATGGTACAAAACGAGATATTTCAAAACGCGTTATGGTACAGAATGTCCATTGCGAAGCGACGGGAGCGCAGCGACCCGATTGATACCGGTCCTATATACTCTCGCCCCTATCGATTTTTAAATTCCTATAAACTGAAATTAAATTTCCCCTTCACCCGCCTGATATAACCCGATCCTAAACTCCCGTTTTGTACCATATCGCGTTTTGTACCATATCGTGTTTTGAAATATTGTGTTTTGAAATATCGCGTTTTGTACCATATCGCGTTTTGTACCGTATCGCATTTTGAAATATCACGTTTTGAAATATCGCGTTTTGTACCATATCGCGTGTTGTACTTTATCGCGTTTTGAAATATCGCATTTTGAAATGTCGCGTTTTGTTCCATATCGTGTTTTGTACCGTATCGCGTTTTGAATTATCGAGTTTTGAAATATCGCGTTTCAAATGGGACCCATTAATTATATAATCCGAAATTAATAATTTTACAAAGAAATTTAACTGATATTTTAACTTTTTTTTTCACCAGTGCTGAAATTTTTTTGTGTGCCTCGCACAAAATTCAAAATTAGACAGTCCCGTTCCCATTGCTGTATCCCCTTTTATAGGTTTTCTTACGCAGGGTTCACACAAAATCACATTTGGAAATCATTTCTCGCGAAAACGAATACCATCCAATGGAATCGTCCAATATGCCATCTGTTGGCATTTTATTGAACCACGGTAGGTATAGCAGAGTGCTATGCGACCATTGAGAAGTATTTCGTTCGCTGATATTTAGGGGATTAATCATTCGCATAATTCAAATGAATCACACAGTATTTTGGTATAGACGGTATTCAAATATTAACGTTTGTGTAACGAGCGCAAATCGCCGTTACAATCGTTCTCGTTGTCCTGGTCAGGATGGCTTCATTCGATATACCTCAGACAGCCCATAGTTCCATTCGCCAGTCCATCTGTTTCGTCAATATTGGTTTTGAGAAAGTAAGGCGGACCTATAACCATTGGAAGTTCGTACGACAAATTATTTGTCCCCACTATGCTCATGTTATGGATCTTTTGACGGGATTGCTACTACGGCAGCCCACTGACCATCACTCTGAACTGACCGCAGCATTCAAACGTAGGAATTTTAACATGCACGTCATTGCGTAGCCTGACTGTGACGTGGGACTCTGGCAGTTCAGTGGTAAAAACGAGACATCATTATAACCTACTTTAGTAGAAGACATGATCATTAATAGCCGACGTGATGAACAGCTCCTAGACACTCATTACTCGTGATAAAGCAACATTCACAAGTTGCTGACTGTGTTTTTAATCGTAAGAGTATGTAATTTCGTAATTGTAATTCGTATGTCGTATCGTATTTTTTTTTTTTTGATTTTTCTGATCGATGTAAATGTCGATGGTTTTTATTTCTTTTTTAAATGGATTTTTTCTTTTTCCTACTATTATACATATACAGACACAAGCATGCCATGTATAGTACAAAATTGTTTTTATCAGTTTATTGCTTTTTTCAAACGAAGTAGGTACGTCATTTCCGTTCGTTTCATTTACAAGTTTACTCTAATACAAAAATTTTTGGTAGGCGCGAGTAAAGATGTTTACACATCAAAAATAAAACGTAACATTTTTTTATTTTATTTTTGTAGTTTCGAACAACACGGTTTTAAAGAACACGGAACGAATTAATCGTGTTCTTGGAGGGTTTCCTGTAATAAGAAGTGAATACTTATAAACCAAAAAGTTGAGATATCCACTTTTTTTTAATACTCCACGAATTTACGAAAAACCACATGCCGGACGATTTTATAAGCAAAAATACCCCGAGAAACCAATCATGACTTTTAAGAATTTTTATTTTT